>JAAAKB020125425.1:0-12707 GCA_010014835.2 Apostichopus leukothele | reverse complement strand
AAGTATCTGTGTGGGGGGTTGTGTGGGATGGGAAGGGGTTGGGGGTGGTGTGGGATGGGATGGGGTGGAGTGAGGTGTGGGCTCTATCTGAATCCGGCCTGCTTTATATAAAAACGTCTCACATGTAATGCTGTGTACATTATGTGTATTAAGTTGTTAGTCAGTTAGCATGGTAACTCCCATGCCCATCTCTGGATCTTTGTATTAAAGACATGAAAAAGAAGACGTTCACAAAATATACATACCAAATACAGTTTGACACTTTGTCTCTTTGTCTCTAATATTAAGCAGTTGTGACTTAAATAGTGTCATTTAATATTATAACCATGCCTATATTGTGAGTCTACAATGTGCTTCTTTATGGTTGTTATATTCGGCGTATATTGTGGCTCTGTATTTTGTACTACATATATATGGCCACTCTATTCGGGACTCTATATTTGACTCTTCATTGTGACTTTGTACTATGACTCTATTTTGTGACTCTATAATGTGATTCTAATATTATTATTATTATTTTGAAATATCTTTCCGCATCTTTTCAGGTATGGCCACAGGAAATACGCGATGACGTGGATAATCTCAATGGTGTATACCGAGATCGGGTGTATGATATGTTAAAACCGACAGTCTACCCAGAAGACGCGCCAACTTTACATAAAATGGAAGCCATGAAAACAGCGGCAAAACACATCGCTAAAGATATCGAAGACATAGAAGTTGAAGATATCTTTAAAAGGTAACATTAATTAAAGTTGATGCATAGTTTAAAGTTCCTGAGCTGATTACATAGAACAGGTTGACATGGTCAAATAACATGATGTTAATACAACTTCTACACTATACAATACAATGGTGTATGCAGTCTACCGTTCGCATAGTTACACCATGCATGGACTCATTGTTTCCATGGTTATTACACGGGAAACGAGTTGGAATGATTGATGCACACGTGCACACTGTTTCTATCGTTGCTGAACAAAAATGCTCAACTTCTTATAAATTATGAGTTTGGTCGAATTCGGTGAAAGTTACTATGGATGCATAAAAATAAAAATAATAAACTGAAGTTGACCGGGGCATTACTTTGAAGCGTGGGTATACGAATGATGGATCGCGGAGGATTTATTGCAAAGTTGTTGATTGTTTTTTTTTGGTTAACCATTGTTTTTTTACCGATATTTTTTTAAACCTGGAATATGACAACATTTTGGAAGGATTACAACAAATTTATGGTCTAGTTATAGTTCTTTTATGATGGATTTATTGGTGTTTTTTTTTTACATATATTTGTCTTTAAACCCACAGGTTACCTTTAAATTCATATTCATCACTCAATGTTTACGTAGGAAATAGTTTAACTACTTCCTAAAACATGTCTCCGTAAAAATTGTTTTACGAATCTCACGGATTTCCCATCAATTCCAAAACTGACTGAAAAGGTAAATCAGGTTAAAAGAGTGAACCTCTCTGTTTATATCACTTTTGAAAACGCCAACATATTGTATGGTCAGACGATACTGGCACTACGTCGTGTGTTGTACATATAAGCGGAGGCGGGGCGTGATGAGGGAATACGGGTAGTGGCAAAGCATATATAGTGTGAGCCGAGTATGATAGGTGGTGTCATTCGTAAATGACATGTTTCATGTTTAGCTGCTCAGCTCCCTTCATTCTCCCTACCACCCACCGCCCCCATCCCTAACTCCTTGATGACAACATGTGGGTCCGCCACTACAGGAATATATACGATGGTGATGGCGTGTGTCGGTGCGCGTGTGTATGTGACGCTGTCTGTGAATACGATATCTCAAGAAGGGAAACACTAAGTGCCTCATATTGAGTACAAGAACCCTAATGTTTTCGTAGAGTTCAAAGGTCATTTGGGGTCACCAGAGGTCAAAATGTGAAAATCTTGTAAACATGGTATCTCAAGAAGAGAAACATTGATGACTCTCATAGTTGATGTGTGGGTGCCCCTTATTGAGTAGAAGAGACCTAGTTTGTGGTGGAGGTCATTTGAGCTCACCAGAAGCTAAATGGTGCAAACCTTGTAAACACGATCAAGCACGATCAAGCATGAACACGCAGGTTTGGATCTTATATCTGGCAAAATTGAATGCAAGAAGCTGATTTATGACCATGTTAACATGAAATCAAGCCGTTTGATCCTCAATTATTAAATTATAAATAAAGACCTGTGATGAGTACAACAACCCTATTAAAAATGGTGGAGATCAGAATCAAGGTTAACAAAAATCATAGTCAATGCCCATGGATCTTAAACATGCTACACCTAAGTGTAAACACAGTAACTTCACGATGAAATCGTGTCAATTTGAAACCAATATACTTAAATATTGTTACCTATAGGCAAGGAATCACTTACCCAATTTCTCCGAAAACTTTGGAGAGGTCAGAAAACCCTGAAAACGTCGTTATTGAAGAAAATGTTTAAATGATATTTAATATGCCCAATATTAAAGGGAATAATGATGGCATCTATTCTGGTGGTCGCGACATGACCATCCGATCGGTATCTTTGGTCATCTTGATTTAAGTTTCGATGGATATTTATAATATAAAATTTTCATACTTGTAATAACAATGAGTAGAAACCTAATATAATAACACATTTGTAGAGTCAATAACTTGATTTTACCCGTCTTAGCATTTTCATGATAGCTGGTCACTTTTACCTTGTTCATATAATTTCTGTTACAGGACTCCTCTTTACGTCAATTTTGTCTCCAAGAGAAAAAATCACGTGGGTATCCCACAGCCAGCCTGCATCGGATGCGGGAATTGCTGCGGAGGATGCAACACCGGAGCGAAGAACACACTCAACATGAACTACCTGCCCGATGCAAAGTCCCACGATGCCGAAATTTACACACAGGTGAGTGTGCATCGGTATAGAAACTCAGTATAATTCGGTGGTCATCAACCTTTCAGGTAGCATACTCCATATAAGTTGCCCTATTGACTGACACACTTAATCGTCAAAGTAATGTGGTCTCTATACGTTCTTGTATATTTTCCGTATCATGACCATCAAGTTTTCTCGCTATGAGAGCCCGAAGTTTTCGTTACTTGAATTCAAACCTCTTTAGGCAATAGTAAACAATTTTCGTACGCTGCTCTCGGAAGGCCTAAAATGGTATCACATTTTCGCACCACATGTACTTCCTTTTTTGAACTGTGATATCCAAGCCATAAACCTGTTTGATACCATAATTTCGTCACTGTTCAGATATGTCTCTATATTGAGTATGCCATCTTAACTGAGATCAAGTGCAGGGATTCGAAGGGGTTCGTGATGTTTGACGCGACCATGATCGCATACATACAGTCTCAATGAAAGGGGATTGAGGTTGAGAGTGAATCAAATTATTTTGTTTTGGTTCCTTGCTGGAAGCGAAGGAACCTGTAACTTCTAGCAATTTGTAGCGTGCTAAAAGTTGGGGCTGCTACTGATGACCTTTAAGGATAAGTTGTAGCTCCGTCCAAGCCAGCTTCCAAAAATACAGCAAGGCAACATATATCATATCGTCAGTTGCGCAACTACCTGACATCTCACCTGTTTGCTTCAAGTTCACTTTAGGAAGTGGTTACTTCAGCTAACAGTATCTCAAAAAGAAAAGAAAAATGACACATAGGAACTGAATGCAAATTCCATGAGATAATGTTGACTCCTTTAAATCATGTCCACAGGTTCAGGTGAAGTACATAATGCGAGGTACTGAATGCAAATTCCATCAGAATGTTGAGATTATAACACAAGCGTAATGTTGACTCCGTTAAATCATGTCCACAGGTTGAGGTGAAGTACATAATGCGAGACGACACTCAAGACGCCTGGATAGTCCACTACGTTCCGCACATACAACAGGCTTTTAAGACCAGGGATCTCATAGTCCGCGCTAACAAAATCATTCTTGCCGCTGGAGCCCTAGGTTCAACAAATATTCTCATGCAGTCTAGAGATTATGGAGGTTTACACCTCTCAAGGAAACTTGGAGAAAATTTCACGACAAATGGCGATACACTAAACATAAGTTACAATGGCGAAAAGAAGATCCGCCCTGCTGGCGTGGAACTGAAGAATCTGAAAGAGGGTAAAGCTCCCGGCCCCTCTATTGTTAGCGTCATCGATATGAGGGGACTACCGAAGGAACACTTCGAAGAGGGTCTGGTCCTGGAGGATGGTACTCCTCCGAGCAGTGCAGATGCACCATACAAATTCCTCGTGAGTTGGATAGAAAAGGGAGAAGATACGACACCGGGGGAAAACGACTGGCGGGAGAAGGTCAGGCATTGGAGCGGCAAAGGATGGAAGAACACCCTCTGTTTTTTGTCGATGAGTCATGACAAGTCCGATGGTACATTGGTACTGGATGATAAAAGCGGACGTGTAATGGTAGAATATAAAAACGTCGGTCACGAAGGAAACTTCGAAAAGGTTCGTAGATAATCGTATTGAATGTATTTGATACAATGGGTTTAAGATCCATTGTACAAAAAGCCGTTTAGCAACGCATTTTATCACCAGATTAGAGGTGCAGCCAAGGAGGAGCCGGTGGTGGGTGGGGTTGGGGAAGGGGCTTGTTCGGCAATTTTGTTGACACTAATATAGTTGCCGCCTATAATCTGCTGAATACGAGGTACGAAGTGGTAAAAAGTCCCATGCTTCGCATGTTTCTGACTTTTTATCGATGTTGGTTATGTATCGAACTCTCTCTCTCTCGCTCTTACGATTTATAAAACAATTGATTGTCATTAACATTGAGGCCTTCATTAATGAGATGCTGATATCACCGTGAAGTTGGCCTCAAAGGAGCGTTCCAGACCTTAAACATATTTTAAAGGCGGGATATCTCCAAAATCGGAATAGCTGTAGAAACATCACTAGCTATCACAGTTTTTCCCTTTCTTAAATCATGACCTAACAAGGGTTAAAATCTGCATAAAGTCACCCTTGAATATCGTAACCCATCTTCCTTTGCTCTAACTTTGTGGTTGTTTTTTCCTATATCAAGAAAATGAACTATAGTAGATTTATTTATTCACTTTCATCAGGTGCGCAAGGCTGCTCGTATGGCTACCCATGGACTCAAGGGTTTCTTCATACCAAACCCTTACTGGCACGGGCTGGTGTCGAGGATACGCGACAAAAAAGGAATAGTAACAGTTCATCCTCTTGGAGGTTGTGGCATGGCCGATTCTGGGAAGAATGGAGTAGTTAACCACGCTGGAGAGGTGTTCAAGGGAGATACTGATGAACTGCTCCCAAATCTATATGTTGTAGATGGCGCTATAGTACCTCGAAGCCTTGGCGTTAATCCAACGATGACCATATCAGTATTAGCCGAAAGATGCTTGAGTATAATGGCGGAAAAAAATGGATGGAATATCGACTACAGAACATTCAAAAAGATAGGTAAGAAATAGACCCAATTCATCAAATTCCTCGTTTTGTCTTTTAAACTAACTTTTGTCCTTGTCTTTCGGCCTCTTGGATAAAGTCTTTGCTGAAGGCATAATTCATTTTATAGGACAGTGATGGCGCCGTAGGTGTGTCTGTATGTCATAGTGCTTATAACCACGATAACTAACTCAGGCTTGATACGTGGATCTACCTTAATGAGTACAAGAAGTAAAGTGTTCTTTAGCAGATAGAAGGTCATTCACGTCAAGAGAGGGCAAGGCCTTTGAAAAGATAATTCCAGGAGCAAAGTTTGGAGGAATTTCAAACGTTGTCCGTTGGCTTCATCCACCGCACTGCGTAAAAGAACAGTGCAAAAATCACAGGTTATTCTGTCTGAAACTTCTAAATATCGTAACTCCAAATGTAAAGGTTAAACAAACTTCATAAGTGGATTATTGGATTCACTTTATTGAATACAACCCGATTGTTGGTGTGCAGGTCAACGGTCGTTTGATGTAGGTTTAGGTCAATAGATGCCAACGTCTAAAATCTTGGAAATATCATAATAAATTGAAGCTTTCATGAACGGCATAGGTTGTACGTAGACTCACCTCAGTACAAGTCAGTACAAGAACAATATTGCTTAATGTGATGTTCGAAATTCATTTGAGGTCAACAGAGGTCAAAGCATAAAAACCCAAATCCAAGGACGCAAAGAATGTTGTTACTGGAATGAACATATGTAGTTTATATAATAGCGGAAAGCCAATAGTGTTTTGTACCACTTAATTAATGCCTTATATGTGGTATTAGTTCGCAAGACCTATACAGATATTCATAAGGTTTTGATCGACTACGTAAACGAAAACTTTCTTTCTTGGTTTTCCTAGATCCCACTAGTGTGATGGTGAAACCCGGAATTCGCTTCACAGAACGCATGCAGGGCAACCTTGACTTCGAAAAGGAAAGTTTTCCATGTGAATTCCTTCTCACTGTCGAAACAAACAACGTGAAAAGATTTCTGGAGGACACGCGGCATGTTGCGAAGATCTACGGAACTGTGACTTGCAAAGGATTGTCAAGGTGTCATCTAACTATTTCCAACGGCCACTTCCAACTTTTCTCCGAGAGTGAGAACCACGTAAATACAAGAGAGATGATATATCGAATGGTACTTTCGAGTTCAGAGGGCAAGTTGTTCTACTTCGACGGGGTCAAAAGCGTGCACAAAGATTCAGCTTTCGAGCTTGGTGTTGGCGACACGACGACATTGGCCATTCATATTCATGAAGGTGACGAACCTTCCGGTAAAGTCATCGCCAAAGGAAAATTGGAAATAAAGCTCAGTGATTTCCGGAAACAACTGAAAACGATGGAAGTCTTCAATACCAGATCTAAGCTAGAAAGGATCAAATGGAATGCCAAATTCGGCAAGTTTTTTGCTGGCGTGTTATGGGATGTCTATGGGCCACTAGCGACCGCGAAGAACATCTTCAACCCCGATGCACCTCCAAGAGAAAAGAGACAACTACAGCTCGGTGACGCCCAGCCGGAGGTTACACAACTCTTAACTCAAGATGAATATGAGTTGCTCTTGACAAGATACCAAGGAGGAACAAAAGGACCTCTTCTTCTTGTCCATGGCACTGGCGTTTCTTCTTCCATTTACGCCCTTGACACAATCGACAAAAACTTCATCGAGTTCCTCGTCGAGCAACAGTATGACGTATGGAACCTTGATTGGCGAGCTTCCGTTATCTTACCTGGATGTCGACAGCAGTGGACGTGCGACGAAGTTGGACAGTACGACTATCCTCTGGCTATCGACTATGTCTTAAAGAAGACGGGTAAACCAGACCTTCAGGTCTTTGTCCATTGTGCTGGAGGCATCACCTTCTTCACGAGTCTTCTACAGGGACAGCTGCAAGGTAAAGTACGGAGCATAATCTGTTCTCAAACAGGTCCCTGTCTTGTCGCTGGTAAGTTCAACTCGTTCAAGTCTGCCGTAAAACTTCCCAGCTTTCTCCACGGTGTTGGTGTGGATGGAATGGCTGCGTTTTCGGATAACTCAGATGACTGGATCAAAAAGGTGACGATTCCATTTTTTGAAGGCGTCGCCAATGTAACAACAGCCTTCAAGGAACACTGTGATAACCCAGTTTGCCACCGGATTACCTTCATTTATCACCTGTTGTGGAACCATAAAAATCTTAACGCCTTAACGCATGATACACTACACGAGTCGTTCGGCTATTGCAGTTCCACTGTTTTCAGACATTTTGCTAAAAGTGTCAATAAGGGTCACTTGGTTACGTTTAAAGGCGAAGACAAGTATATGCCGGGAGCAAACGCCAAGGAACGTGTATTGAATCCTGAGTACAAGAAACAGATGACCTATCTTGACATTCCGACGATGTTCTGCAGCGGATTGGATAACAAATGCTGGGATCCAGAAACATCCAAGGCTTCCTTGGAAGCTTGTCAGGAAGCTAATCCCAATCAGAATTACGAGAGATTGCTTATCCCAAACTATGCCCATCTTGACATATTTATGGGCAAGGATGCAGTCACGGAAGTGTTCCCACTTTTCGTGCCATTCCTAGACAAATACGCGTATACTGACATCGTAGGGGATTTCCTCACACCAGTGCAAAACAGTACATTCTTTTGAAGTCGCGCATAGGATTTGCTATAAGCATACAGTTTATGTCGGTGGTCACTCACGGGGAAATTGTATTCGCACGACGTATGGTGCCACGTGTAAAATGTTATATCGTGTAAGAAGTATTACGTCATTTACGGAGTGCGATGTCATGTGCGAATTACGTTTTCATGTATACGAAGAATGATGTCGTGTGGCATGATGTCAACACGTTCGAAGTGAGATGTCATGTTTGAAGTACGACGTCATATCATGTAGTATGATATCACTCAGGAACTGTGATATCACGCATAGAAATTTGATATAATGTACAAAGTGGTGTATCATGTGTAACTTAGTACTGACACAAAGGGCTGATTTCTAACATTCCAATAAACTGTGGCTCAATATACTCGGGCGTCACTTTTTCCATTTTTAGTGAAAGGAACATCTTGCATCCTGGTGTGCTTGTTGTTAATTATTTCATTATGTGAGCCATTAAAGGGGGGGGGGGGGTTCTGTTACCTTTCAAAGCTACCGGTAAAAGATGGCGTTGGTCAACCTGACTTTTCATGTTTAGTGCATCTTTGTTTAGCTTATCCTGATCATGCATGGGTGAAATTGTTATCATCGTTATTAGCTCACTGTAACCTTTAACCGAGATCATCCTCATGAGTCAGTGAATGCGGAGTTTAATGTACGTAGGTGCTTCACAGTTCACTGCGATTGACTAATCAACACTTAGTTTTCGTATAAGTGGACTAGTGTATTTACCTGTCATATTTTTATTACACTTTGTGATGCTTAATTTTGTTTTGTATCATATTTGAGCATTTAAACAAGATAAAATGTTTTCTTTTCATCAAACTTAAGGTGGTATAATGTAATTTGTAGGTGCATGCAGAATGGCAGAATTTCACAGAGCTTGCCTTATTTGTATTAATATTTTATTTAAAAAAAAGATACTATATATATGTTTAGTTTTATAAACCTTTTATGCATTTGCTTCTCCAATGGGAAAATGACTTATTTTATATTGAAGAGGAAAAACAGAGAAAACAAACGAAAGAAAAGAAAGAGGAAAAGACAAAAGAAAAATAAATACTTAACTTTTCATGTATTTAAAATTTTAAATGAGAACGAAATTAACTGATTGATTTTACAATTTTATCTAAGATAGATACTTTACATGCTTGCTATATATATGTGTAGTTTAATATACTTTTGTGCATCTGTTTCTCCAATGTGAAAATGACTAATTTCATATTCAAGGGGAAAAACAAAGGAAACCAAAGAAAACAAAAGAGAAAAGACAAAAGAGGAAAAGACAAAAGAAAAGAATAACTTAGCTTTAAATGTAAGTACTTAAAATTTTGAATGGGAACGAAATTAACTGATTGATTTTACCTTTTCTAAGATAGATAATTTTCTTATACATAGATAATATTTCAACAAATTTTTCATGAAATCCCTTCCATGATATTTCGTGCTTTTACACGGGAAGCAAGGTATACTGTGGCTTCCTAACTGTGCACAAATAAGGGGCCGCCACCATCTACCGGTTGGATAACTCAGTAGGTATATAGTACAGTACTATAATTCAGTGGTCCCTTCGGTTCGATCCGTTTTGTTTTAGCCACTAATTTCTTTGTGGTTCTGATTTCATTTAAAACCACTGTCAGTGTTGTTGGTTTGACTATTTTATCAAATGATTGAGGACTGGGCTCGTACCCAGGAATTTTGAGTTGGGTCGTAGACGGGCACCAACAATGTAAGGCACAATACTTTTGTATACACATGCATGATGGTGGAACAAATAGTAGAATCATTAGCACTGAAACCGCGCTTTGTAAATTATATTCACTGCAATTAACGCTGTGTGAAATAGCTTCCCTGTCGAGTCCCCCTCCCCGGTCTCAATGTAAACTGATTATAAAATATTGTTTATTCTTTAAGGAAAAAAAAGAAAAAAAAATAATAATCTGAAACTTGCTTGTCGATAACCTAGGAATGTAAATCATGATAATAGAAACTTCATTTGATAAATTTGTGGTGAAAAAAAAGTCTGTAAATAGTCTCAACTATATCGTTCGACTACTTGGTGGTCCCCCCCCCCACCCCTCCAATTTTTTAATATATAAAAACTTGTTAAGATTTGTATACCAACTTTATTATGCTTATTGTTTATATTGTATCTAGCTGGAAATATAAAGATATATTGTCAAGTTTGATGCATTTCTTAATCTTGCTACATATAACAATGGATGTATAACACATGCATGGATACGATATAACGCTTAGTTTGTTCTGTTGGAAATGTCTGTACAAATATACATCTTTTATACATCAAAAGCAAAAATTGTCCCGCTTCCTATTTTAATCACTTTTCACGTTACTAAGCAATTTTCTTAACCGAGGGCGGTCTATAAGCTCGAGGCCTTCTTAAAGCGAGTTAACCGCTCAGTTTTTGCGTCGAACATATAGTAAGGAACATAGTCGAACATATAGTCGAACTTATAGTAAGGATAAAACTGTTTTAATTCGAAATGTTGAAGTTATTCTCGGTTGCTATTTGCATATAAATACTATGAAGACGGAGATTGTCTGGGCAACGAAATGTTGAAAATCGAATAAAATTCCTTACTTCCTGACTCACACGATACGCTTCAGTGTGGAGAAAAAAAACTACGACGGTGTTATTAAAGTCTTAATCTATAGCAATCTTCATTGAATAAGCGTGCGATGGATAACTAAACGACCCTCGTAAAAGTTTCTTTTAATTACGGGAGGATCTTTTTACAAATGTAAACCGCGAAATCTGGTGAATGGGAAAAAATCCGACCCAAAATTTCGAATTATGTCGTTTTGGAGAATAGATTATCCTAAATCATGTAATAATTGAAGGTACTTACGGCTGCATGGACTGCCGGGAGCTTGCAATTGCCCGGTTGTAAATTACTCCAGCGGTCAGCAAAGTTTGAGGCCCACAACCCAGGATCTTCCATGTGGCTAGATTCACCGATCGACTCACCACTCATAAATATTGATTCATAGGGTACACGAGACATATATATTGGCCTGTGCATCACTGTTTAACATAAACTTCATTGATGTGATCTTCTTCGGGCAACTCCAAAAGAAAGCAATATCAATTTTTTCCGACGTCTGCAGAATCCCGCGATTCACCGGAACATTTTCGCAACCCATAGATTTGCAGACTGTCCGTTGAGCTAGTCATCTACAATGTTCCGTGGAGTCAGTATTCAAGCCCATGCACTATCCTTGGCCTTTTGGCTAAGATCATGTGTAGTATCTGTTCCCTTTCGAGGGGAATGGTGATAAACACCCGACGATGATCACAGAGTCACAGTCTCGATGTAAGGGGACTGGGGTTGAGAGCGGATCAGTCGTTCGGTAGTTTGGTTTTCGTGCCCAAAGTACCTTGGCAGACTGTTCCTAAAGGTGTCGTAACCACAATTAATCGTTTCATTGTCTTGAACACTTAATTCGTCACTAAGTTCAATGCCCGCTAAAGCATCTATAGTTAGAAATTTTCAACTTGTCTTATCTCTAGTCTCTCCCATGTACCACATGATAGCTGAGATCGATCTTGGTCTGTCATGGCACTTGCAAATTTCCATATCATGACTGTTTAGAATTTGAACTAGATGAGGAGCAAGTTATAAGCATACTGAACCCCAATCCTTCGGTCTGCTCGCTCAGAGTAATATCCACATTTAACAAGAGTATTTCTAAAGTGGTTTATATCACCTTCAATCTATATTTTTACAACATCTTTACCTTGATTTATGCTCTTGTACATTAAGGCCGAAAAAGCAATGGTGCTAACTGATAATGTGCTAAAACAAACATTAAATTAGGCCATGTTATGTCCTTTTTACACGCACAGTAGGCCTATATACTGTGGCATGGTACGTAAATAGTATCGTTGTGTAAACTACACCACCGAAAAGACATTGATGAGAGGCAAGCTCTGAGTGTAGAAAACAAGTTCTGAACAGCTCTGAATGGGACAATTGTTTGGACCAGGGAAGGAATCTTTTACACTATTCACATATACTTAGGCGTAAGCACACGCTAGACAAAAGATTATCGTATCCATAGTAACGATGAACTTCTCACGTAAAGCAATGTTGTACTGTAAAAGGGTTGCATTTGGATTGAATGATAAGCTTATATTGTCTAGTCAGACGACTGCTCGAGTGACATAGCAAGGCGAGTCAGCTAGTCGGTCCAATCCGAGTCAAGTCGATTCAATCTACATGGTCAGTCGTCGAGTCAGCTCAACTACCTGGTTCAAGTCGAGGCCTTGTTCAAGTCGATACATTAGTTTAGTCAATGAAAAACCAAATATGTATTATATGGTACAATCAACCAGTCAAGTTTAAGTATAATCCTGTTATTGTGCAGCCCTACGGAAATACCATAAGAACATTTACTCCAGGCAGACGCGCAACAACTTATACTTCGAAGGGTGGGTCATCTCGCCTCTGCCGCCCCCGCCCCACTAGCAGACAGAATATGACACAATACGGTGTAGATGCAGTACATTAAGTCTCAACAAGTTTATGCGGTATAACCTAAACAGTCGAAAATTCTTTTTAAAATATTGTTCAA
>JAAAKB020125314.1:0-12709 GCA_010014835.2 Apostichopus leukothele | reverse complement strand
GTCGGTCGGTTGGTCATTTCAATATTCATATCGACTGATTCTAATCCTCTGTCTAGGAATCTTGCCTATGTGTGTCACATGAAGGCCGACGAGATCAAAGGTTTCACTTCTCCAGACTCTCCTTGGCGGGATCGTCCCGTGGAGGAATCCCTGCGGTTATTTGAGGTAAGTGCTGAGACATGTTGAATATTCAGGAATTATATTACCACTTTGCATATTCATGTGCACATTGATCATTGATGTCAGCCAGTCGAGACAATTTCCTAATGCTAATACAAGTCTCTCTGAACTGTACTCCAATATCATCAGCTCTCAAAGCCTTGGTATTGACAGTACAAACAGTTCCTAACCTTGATCTGATAGAAACGTGTTATTCATACTGCTCGTACTGACAATACAAGTGCTCTGAAGCGGGACATGACACTACAGTATAGAAAGAATTGTCTCAACTTGGTGTTGATGCAATTCTTATGAAGGATTTTACTACTTTTTTCTTGATTCTAATGCAGTCCCATAGTTTTCATATAGTCTTTGATGTCATATTAGCCAATGTTTATTCAACCATACCCCACCACCACTGAACCTACAATCCACATCCATCCATAATACCCTCAGCATCTAGTAAAACTATACAGAAGTGTAAGTTGAGATACACGTACATACGCTAAAATATCTTGGCAGGGTCTTTTTGCTTTGCTTTTCCTGCATTGAGGAATCAAATTCTCTAGGCAAGATCAGGATCGGTTTTTTTAGAACACCTGTCACCTGTCACAAGAGTAACATATGTGTGCACAACAGATCCGTCTTTATACCGTCGCATGGTTTAACTGCAACCGACGAATCTGTTTTTGATACGTCTTACGTGTATGAAAAAGCTCACTCTTCATAAAAAGCAATAGATTGCTTGTCAACGACATATACCACAAGAAATTAAAAAGAAAAACTGTGACTGTTATATTTTTTGCTTAGGACATGAAGAAGGGTAAGTTCAATGAGGGTGAGGCCACCCTGAGGATGAAGACAATGCTGGAGGAGGGAAAGAAGGACCCTGTGGCGTATCGGATCAAATTCACAGCCCACCCAAAGTCAGGAGATGAATGGTAAGCTAGGACTTCTGAGTAAAAACCTCTTTAACACAGATTATTTGCTTTCAGTCCTGTTTTGTCAAGAAGATCTCTCTCACTTTTTAGAACCGATGGAAACGGCAATCACAATTGTAGTACTTTGTCACAGGAAGAAGTGCTCGTGCTGTTGTCTCTCAGCTTTAGCCAAAAGAGCATATTTTTGGATAATTCTAACGAGAAAAAAAATAAAAAATAGCTATACCTACAGCTATGATACAACAGGGCTATGGTATGGGGTTCAAACAGTGGGAGCAAAGAGTACTGGTGGAAAGACCATATTTCATATGAAGGAAAAATAAAGTTTTAAATACTAAAACTTGGCTTAAATTGGCCTTTCCAATCACATTGTGCTTGTTGCCATGGCAATACATATTCGTCTGTCCAATTCAGTTGAATGGCTATTACAAGCAGATTGTTTGATCAATGTTCATCTCAGTTGTTCAGGTTCTTTGCACATATACTTAGTGCGTACACAGTAGTTAGGTCAAAGGTCATTTGGGGTCGAGGGAAGTTCAGGTAATTAAATTGTATGCGATATGAAAGCTCAATTAAGGTAATTTTTTTCTTCTTTTTTCCCTGTAGGTGTATCTATCCTACCTATGATTATACACATTGTTTGTGTGACTCATTGGAACATATCACTCACTCACTCTGTACCAAAGAGTTCCAGTCAAGGTGAGTTTAGTTAGTGTGTCAAATAATCATTTCTCTTATGGCCTTTTTTGATAAAAAAAATGACGACCAAAGGCTCAGTTGATGATCAACAGGTTTCACTAGTGAGACACACTCTGCAGACATGCAAGAAACAATGGATTGATAAAAGAGGAACTTGCTTACTTAAATGCATCATTAATACCAGTTCGCCATTTCCTATACTACACCCACGCTTCCAAAATGGGTCCCCAATCCGGGTAATGACAAACAAAAAGAAATTGATCAATAATATGTTGTTTACAATGGAATCTAGCCTACTTGGCATATAAGAATGAGGGGCAGACGCTGTCATTAACTAGTAAGGCTAATGAATTAAATTTCCACCATCTTGCAGACTTAAAATCTGCATGGAACTTTGCACTATTACTTGAGGAAATCTAGTGGGCATGTGGTTATTTCTATTAAATAATGATCGGATACACAACCATCTTCTTGTAGGGATGACCACATTTGTACGCTTGCATTGGTTTTGAGTCAAGATAAGTTTGGTGTTTAAATTAATCATGTCCACTTTGGTCATGATGTTACCATGGGAACAGCATAGCATGGAGGTTTGCCCGCCAAAAATACAGTGGTTCTGCATTAGCCGTCTCGACACAAAGTGTGAACATTTCGCCATTATATTTTCTCAGACTATTTTAGATCTCTCTTTGCTCGAACCAGAATTAAATGATAAAAATGAAAAATCCCAACTAGTAGCTCGATGTCAAAAACGGAAGCATTTTTAATCATTTTTTTGTGATTTTTTATTTCCATCGGTACAGACGTTCGTCTTACTACTGGCTGTGCAACTCGCTGGACGTATACTGCCCGGTCCAGTGGGAGTACGGAAGACTTAATATGAATTACACGGTCGTGTCCAAGAGAAAAATTGCAAAGCTCATCAACGAAGGCATCGTGCAGTAAGTAGTTAACTACAGAACTGTGCTCCATAACTCTTTTCGGGTACAGTGGGCTCATAGACCTGACTGCTATCCACAGCTAGCGACCCATGCTAAAAAATAATCTTTAATACCAATGTGTAATGAATGAATCTCAAAGTAAGACTGTCATAGACCAAAATGGAGACATCATTTCAGATGTTTTCAACTAATGACCTTTTATAGGATTGATAGCTATCTAATTATGAATGATTTCATTCAGGTCTAATTAGTCTGTTGCCAGGGTACTCTAAGCAGTAGACATCAGCATAGAGCAAACTGTTTATTCCCTTTTTTTGGAAATGAAACATATCTTATCGAGCTAATTAACTGCATTGTTAAAGAGCCTCGATTTTGTTTCAAAATTCACCCAAAAATGGATTCTTTAAAGAGACATTCTGCATTCAGGTAAAATATTCCAATGGCGGCCTGGGGAATAGTTTCTGGCTCTAACCAGACTGATATATCTGGCCCTGAGTTGAAGTGGATCACTACCAACCAATGCCTTTTATTAACTTGTGTAAATTATATTTTGCTACTAGTGTCAATGTGTCTATCATCTTGAATGCATGATCAGTTAATAAACTAATATTATATTTTTTCACAGAGATTGGGATGATCCTAGATTATTCACACTCACAGCCCTCAGAAGGAGGGGATTTCCACCGGAGGCTATAAATAACTTCTGCGCAAAGGTAAGCAAATTTTGTTGCTGGAATTTGTGGTCTCTTATGGCCTGTTGAAGTTCTTTCTTGCACATGCATATATCATATCAAGCCATGCCTGATCATAAGTTCCTCTGGATTTGTTGTTTTCTGATTGCATGTTGCTCTACTCTCCCATTTTTATCAGATTGGGGTTACCATGTCTCTGGTGACCTTTGACCCTGGGATGCTGGAAGCCTGCGTCAGAGATGTCCTCAACAACTCCGCCCCAAGAGCGATGGCAGTATTAGATCCGATCAAAGTTATTATAAAGAATTTCCCAGGTGCAAAGGTAAGTTCCTTTGGAGTTATATTAGTTTGGGAAGACGAGGTCATAATATGTGCAATTCAGTGCAATATATATTACATTGAAAAACAAATTCATGCAGCAACTTCAAATAGTATGCAGCACTGCACTGCACTGTACCACACAGTACCTGACCATACCAAACTATACTGTACAGTAACATTCCATACTAGATAATACCATACTGCACCATACCATATCGCATGGTATCATACCATACAGTATCATTCCCTTCCATAACGTACTATGCCTCACTGTAACACGACAGACTGTACCATACCATACTGTAAGTACCACACAGTACCTGACCATACCGATTTATACCATACAATAACATACTATATTATAAAATACTGCACCATACCATTTCGTATCATACCATACAGTACCGTTCCCTTACATAACGTACCATACCTCACTGTCACTCACCAGACTGCACCATACCATACTGTAAGTACCACACAGTGCCTGACCATACCACATTATACCATACAGTATTACATACCATACTATATTATAAAATACTGCACCATACCATTTCTTATCATACCATACAGTACCGTTTCCTTACATAACGTACCATACCTCACTGTAACACACCAGACTGTACCATACCATACAGAACCATACCATACTGTAAGTACCACACAGTACCTGACCATACCGCATTATACCATACAGTAACATACCATACTATATTATAAAATACTGCACCATATCGTATCATATCATGTCATACCATACAGTACCGTTCCCTTACATAACGTACCATATATAAAAGTACCATTCTGTTCCATACCATACCATTCATACAGTTACCATACAATAAAATACAATACTATATCACGCTACCATTTACTACCTTACACACTACACCATGTGAATATTCTTAAGGTCACTCACACATTGTTTCAGTATGTGGTGCAGTGTGTAGTTACTCTTGTTGAAAGCATTTATGATATGTTTTTTTTATTTCTAGGGGGCAATGCTTTAATTTTACAGATGTGCTGTAATAACTTTTTTATCTTAATCTATAGTTAGAAATTTCTGTCTCAGTTGAAGATCATTTAGACAAACATATCTCAACTCAAGATGAAGGTAATCTTCCGATCGGATTGGTAAAAATGTTCTTTATTTCAATTTTTACAGAAAGTCACAGTATTTGCACAGCATATATAACAAGGTAATCCCTATTTTTGGTGTTTTTGTTTTTTCACAGAGCAAGGAAATTGATGTACCAAATATACCTCATGATGAAAGCAAGGGAACCCACAAAGTGCCGTTTAGCTCGGTCATTTACATAGAAAGGTCGGACTTTTCCGAGGTACGTCGTTAAAGATAAAGTACACTGAGCTATCATCTGAGGATCATCAATCAAAATGGCTGGACTACTTAGTCTAAACATAGACCTCTAGGGTCCTATCTTCAGATGCAACACAGAATGGCTTTTATGACCTCAAATAACATCCTTACCATTGCATTAAATATATTGCCAAATGGTGTCACATGACATCCCAAGGTGTGCTCTGTTGTTGACATGAAGTTAAAAGAACTTGTTTTGGGAAAGGTATTATAATTAAGGAAACACTGGGTTAACAATAACATTAAGGCCTCGTACTGAGGATCCAAGGTCATCTTCAATTACTCCTAAAGGAGCATTGAGAATGAATATCTTAAAAAACGAGAATAGCTGTAGAGACGTTATTTTCGTTGGGCTATGACAATTGTAAGACTAAACATTTTGCCTAAATTTCTCTTTCAATTAGAAACATTTTGCATATGACAAAATATTCGGACACGTTGGAATTCATGACACATTTTCTTGAATATGAAAACGTTCCCTTATCATGCGGCTTGTCCAAAAGTTCCCTCCCCCCCCCCGTGTATCATTTGAAGTAAAATTAAGGATTTTTGTTTTCCGTTACAAATCATCGCTAGCATGAGTAAAGTGTCTAAGAAGAAATATGTCAAGCCGGGTATGTCAATTGGGTACTCGCTTCGGAGCTTCCATTGGCCTCCTAATCCTTGGGATTTAATCAACTAAAATATAATGAACTAATTAACAATCTTTCATGAAAGTAAATCTTGGAGGGGGTCTCGTTGGGAATTCCATTTTACAGAGTACCGGTTATAAAATAGCCCACAGAATATTGATTTTTATGTTCATAGTTACATTACAACCACCCTTTTCCCTTAGATATGGTAACCATTTAGTTCTGTATTTGTTAGTCCATATGATTAAAAGGTAGGAACCCCCACAAATCTATAAATTGATATGCTGTTTACCGAGAGGTTGTGCCAGTCGTAGAGCTCATTCCTGCAAAAACAGCTTGCTACCAATATTGCTAGAAAGTTAGGTCAAATGGTTGTGAATGCCCAAAGGTTTTAACTGGCCGTTTTTACTGCCACCCTCAAGAAACTTACCTCCCGGAGATGTTTGTGTGCCCGATATGATGATCAATCTCTTGACAGTCTTTGGATCATTTTTGAGTGTTACCAGCTCCAAGAAAGCATTTTTGAAAACCTTTTTAAGCATTTGTTTTATATCAAACAATTGTATGCAGTAAATACTGATGAGGTTTAAAACTGCCTAAGCCAGAGCATATGATGTAAGCACAGTGACTTGCACTCTCTCTTTTTTTTTAAAATTGAGCAGCCATTTGATCGAGCTTGTAAATATAATAATCTGTTTAAGTTTAGGGAAAAGTACCCAACTTTTTAATGGAGAGAAGAACTTGTTTTGGCAAAATTTTAGCAGCTATTAGCATGTTACAAATAGTGATATTTGTAATATACTTCATCCCGAAGCCTTGAACTCGTTAGCTCATTTCTGAATAGAGATGGTTGTTTGAAGCCAATTATTAATCTGGTTTGCAACCAATATCCATAGTTGGCCAGTCGGGAGGCCAAAACTCAGTGTGAGGTAATAGTTTGCTTTCAAAACATATTTTAATGATCATTCATCATTTGTTGATTAACTGTTTTGTTGAAAAACCGTTTTGTCAAATAACCGTTTTGTCGATCATGCCACGAATCTGTGAAGTAAGCTGTTACTGTTTTTTTTTAATTTTTAATTTTTTTTATTATTATTAATATTGTTAAGTGCCTACTTCATGAAAATAATGTTGTAAGAAGTTTTGTGTGATAAAGGAATTTGAAAAGTTTTACGTAAAGTTAACAGTAATTTCCAGTTCATTCTGTGATAATGTCACTCAGTCTGCTGTGTTGCCAGATAAATAAACAAAAGTAAACACAAGGCTATTTACCAGTGGGCATCATTCACAGGCTTTTCAAATTTGTAGAAGCTTTAGGTAGCAATTTGATATTTGACTTATCATGCAATATTTCGTAAATAATGCAGAGAACTCGCCATCAGTTTATTGCAATGATTCAGTCATTCAGCTCTTCCGTCTAACGGTCTCCTCAAAGACAACTTATTATTTCTCATCTTGTTTGTACGTTTTGTTTACTTTCGACCCAGAACCCTGAGAAGGGATACAGGAGACTTACCCCAGCTCAGCACGTCGGTCTTAAGCACGCGGGATACGCCCTCAACGTCGAGAAGGTGGTCAGGGACTCCTCTGGTCAGGTCACGACCTTGGAAGCAAACCTAGCGGAATTAAATCAAGAAAATAAACCAAAGGCCTTTATTCATTGGGTGTCGGATCCAATCAAGTGTGAAGTTAGAATCTATGACAGACTGTACGTATATGGGTCATTCTTTCATTTTCATAAGTTAATTGTAGAACTAATTGAGTAACATTTTCTTGAGAAACATTTTCCCCAAAGGTTCAATGTTCTGTAAAGTACAAGATACACATAGAGGCAGAAATACTTGATTTTCAAAAAAAAAAGGAAGGATAGAATAAATGCAAAATATAAGGACAAAATATGACAGAAATCATTTGAGTGTAGTGCCAAAGGATGGTATCGATGTATTAATGTGTTTACTGCTGTCTGGAAGAGATGTTAAAAACAGAAATAGTCAAACCACCTTGAATAATCTAGGATTTCTCATTGCTTTTTATGATTTCATTGCTGTTGTTGAGTTGTGTGAAGCCTTTCATGAAGTAAGTACTATTTATGTGATGTGTTTGCTTGTGTTTTGTTTTAATCTCAAGTCTCCTTGATGGCATGAAAGAGAAAGTGGATTTAAAATAATAGTAGAAAAAGAGATCTCAAATATGTCTAAAAAGTAAAAACAAATAGTTTCATAGAATACTTGGCATTAATTTTTGTAACGAAAATGAGGCGATGCAAAGGCGAACTATCTAAAACTTGGATATAAGTTAGACCTGTTACGAAGCTAGAATACCACAGATATATGCATGGATAGTTGGATGGGCTGTAGCTAACATTTAGTGTCGTCTGCCAATTTCATTCACAAATGTAATTCAAATGTTTCTTGACTTGACCTTCACATTCTAGTCCGAGTAGATTTCTGTGTTCTTGTAATAGCATTTTATGTTATCGTTTAGAGAATGTATTTCTTCATTTAGAGCACAACGTTCCTTTAATTTTCCATCCTTCAGATTCAAGCACAAGAACCCAGAGGATCCGAGTGAAGTCCCCGGTGGTTTCATCACAGATTGTAATGTGGTAGGATATTCGGCCTAACTTTCCATTTTTGTCAGTCATTCTTTAATACAAAAATGCTTAAAAATGGTACCTTTCATGCATTTTTATTTAAATTCTGACATTATAATTCATAAGTGGTGGCTACTCTTGGTATTCAGGAATTGGAGGTCAGAGGTCATCCATAGGTATTCACATGTATTATAAATTTGGCTTAATTTTAAAAACAAAGTTATGCTGGAAGCCATCATGCCCACTTGTATTTGTTTTGTTTTGTATTACACTTTCTAGTTTCTTTCTTTCTTTTGTTGTTGTATTTTGCAGGATTCTTTGGATGCCATCTCTGAAGCCTTAGTAGATATCTCGGTCAAAGGAGCTAAAGTTCTTGATAGATTCCAGTTTGAAAGGATTGGGTACTTCACTGTAGATAAGGATACCACTAGCTCGAAGGTCATTATGATTTGTTTTTTTATTTCAATTCTATATAATAGAGAATATCAGCTTCAAATATCATACTTTTATGGAGCTGAAAATGCCAATTGATTTGCTGACCATATGGAATTTTATTCTGTTAAGAGGCAGTTCTCTTTTCTTAGTGAAAAATGACACGCAAATTTTAAATGGGTGACTTTATTTTTTATATACAATTTTATTTACATAGTCTTGATGTATTTGAGTCCAAAAGATAAAGAAACAAAAAATGAACATTTCAGCAACATTTCGATTGCTGTTTGGATTTCAAGTTATTCACTACTTAAAATAAGCTCACTCTCTAGAATTCGCCATTAAGGCTAAACTGCAGATGACAATGTCAGCACCTCAGTACAGGCCCGAGTGGGTAACGTTAATCGATTGTATTTATAAAATTCTAATATCCGGATGGAAACACTATTCACTTCATATAAAACTATAAAGCACCCTTGGATGAAATTCAAGACCATATCCCCTTTACAAGTGTCTAATGAGGAACTGGCCTGATGGTCTGTTTGTAAGACTGAGTAATCAATGCAGCCACTTAAGCCAGCAACATACTGCCTAACTGACCCTGGCCTGACTCAACCTGACTCCCTTGCTTATTGTTGTTGACATGGACTGCCAAACACTGCGAGACTGCCAGTCGGGAAAATACTGATTCCCGACTGAAGCCTGCACGCTTACAACTGTCAAACTCTTGACCAGTGGTAAGTAAGTCTTAATCACTCGCACACTGCCCGACCTGACTGCAGTCCACTATTTCCCATGTTACAACCTGTCGAGTCGAGTCGAATCTTGATCAGCCGCAGGTGAGCCTTGTGACCAGCCTTGTGACGAGCCTTGTGACGAGCCTTGTTGCGAGCCTTGAACTGATCTCAGAACTTCGATATAGATATTCACCCTAATAATGAATACAGATTGTACTCCTTTTCCTTCGCGCCCTTTTGGGGGTTTTAAGTTTGAGAAAATATCATTCCCTGAATCTCTGTACATATATCTGTTTTATTTTACAGCTGGTATTTAACCGTACAGTACCCTTGAAGGAAGACGCAGGGAAGAATTGATTTAGCCGTCACGCACTTTAATATTCAACTATTTGATAAAGTTACAATTTGCCTGACATGAGTACCACAAACCATGAAGCTCAACATACTGTTATCTATGCTACCACTCGTTGTATCGGTGTGTAGCCTAGCCGAAGACATCCATTGTGAAAAGAGAATATTAATCCTCGATGTTCGTGTGAGGCAGAACTTGGGGGAAATTGTTTTTGCTTTCGAGGTTATCCGCAAACCAACAGGAAGAGAACGTTCATCGTTTTTACAAATGGTTCTGACCAAAGCAAAGATTTAGTGCCGGAAAAATGGAGGAAAAAAAGTAAGAAAAGGGCAAGGAGAAAAAAGAGTTGAGAAATAGTGGTACCTTCCATGAGAAAACTAAAGGCTATATGCGTGACTTGGTAATATTGAAATATTACAGCTGAGTGTTTTTGACTTCTAATTAAATTTGTCCTCTAAAAATGCTTTATTAAAAATCTTCTACTTTTCAGGACTTTGCTTTTGCCTTTATGATCCATTTCTTTTCTTGGTTTTGTTTTGTTTATTCTGAACAGAGCTGTTTAAGTTGTCGGGATGTACACCGAATTCAATGAGATTTTTAAGAATTTGCTATTAGATTTCCACAGGGAAAGAAAGTGAGACAGAATGATGTATTAGGTTACTTTCAAATGAGCTCCACTAAAGTTGACTTGTTTCTCTGATGGAAGCCCATCGAAATCATATTTTGCGTCGGGTATGAAGTTTTGAACCAGCCATGTGATATACACATATGAAATAACATTCAATATCACTTAAGAGATATTTACAACCATGATTTGACTACCCAATCATTAACTATTTTACTGCTTTTATCTAAAAAATACTGAAATCTTTGGGTTCCACAAGCTAAATGCCACATCCTGAATCATGTCTGCAAATTATTAAAGATAATACTATGATCATATGATATGATCATATTATATGGTTATACTTAGATCAAATAATAATGTCATATGATATGATCATATATTATGATCATATTATATGATCATATGATACGATCATATTATATGGTCATATTATATGATCATATTATATGATCATAATATATGATCATATAATATGATCATATCATATCATATGATCATATTATATGATCATATTATATGATCATATATTATGATCATAATATATGATATGATCATATTATATGGTCATATGATATGATCATATCATATGATCATATAATATGATCATATTATATGATCATATTATATGATCATATTATATGATCATATTATATGATCATATAATATGATCAAAGTATATCATATCATATGAGATGATCATATTATATGGTCATATTATATAATTATACTATGATTGACATTATATATGTCATCATTCCTGCTTCGATATTGTTTATTCAACTGTAGAAAACTGTTAATATTTCAAAGGGTATTTCCTTGCCTTTAATGAGTCAATATGATATCAACAGAAGAAAGGTAAAGTCAAGGCAATTATAATAGACTCATCGTTAAAGTAAGTCTCATTGTAACATTGGTTATGTGTCCGAATCGGAAGATAATGCATTGTGTGTATCTTGCATCTAACCTTATAACGTTAAATCTAAATAATCAAACAAAGATATTGTTTTCGCTCAACCCTTCTAACAGCCAATAGATTATTCTCTGGTCATTTACAAGCCACTCCTCATACTGTGGAAGTCTTAATTAGGAAAGGAAAGTGGTTTTGATGTGAAGGTGAACCAAACTTAACACAAACACCTTTCACCTAAAAACATCTCTGGTCAGAAATGTTGTGTTATTTATATTCAGTTTTTTCTGCTTTGTTGCTTCACTGTTATGAAGCTGCAATTATGCCCAGTTATTATGTCATATTATGTAATGCAATGCTGTTGTCATGTAATAAGGCTGATTTACAAAATTTCGACTCGGTTAGACATCACAGGCAGGATTTCCGATCACTTGTCTTGAGTAATTATGGTTAAAGACAAAGTGCTTTTCCTTCCATACTTTTCACTGAGAGTTTTTCTGGTTCTCATATGTCATGGGATATTAAGGCATGTAGTTTATCATTTTTTTGGTTTACTTTATTGTAGAGATGGGAGGACAAGAATAAGCACAGTCAAAAAGAATAATTAACCACAAAATGTTTCCCTTTTCTTCATAAATTTGAATCGACATTTGGAGCCTCTCTCTATATTGATGCTTTACTCCGACCTGCCAACCGCCCGAAAGGGGTAAACCTGGTGATTTCCGAGAAACAACTTGGATATTGGTACCATTAAAATTATCAAAGTGAAATGAAACTCGTAGTTTTAACATTAAAACAACGAGGAAACAATATCCACCACTCCATGAACATTGACTTTGTTTTGCTGGTTGAAAAATATTGCACAGGAGATTTGTATATCCCACCATGAGATTCTCAAAATATGGTGAGTGTTGGCATGTATGCTTTACTGCACCAGTTTCATAACAATATGTTGACAACCCGAAGGACATATATATATATATATATATACATTTTTTTTAAACTCAAATTAACCAAAACTGTTAGCAAACTGCTTATCCACTAAAGAGCCTGTGTAAGAGAATGTGTAAAAGTATGTTGGCCAGACGTTTCAATCCTAGCAGGATCTTCTCCAGAGGCTAAATGACTTGTATAATTTTTAACGTCAGTACTTAGCATATAGTAACAAACTCTTATCACAGTATGTACCTACCCACCATACGTGATTCTTTTTTATTCATGTAAGATTCGGGACAGGTTTCGTAACTGGCACACGGGTAGGGTGTTATCAGCGCATCCTAATTTTTACATGGCTAGG
>JAAAKB020125313.1:0-21504 GCA_010014835.2 Apostichopus leukothele | reverse complement strand
GGCAAAACGAGCGACTTGAAGTTAACACGCCATTTCCGCAGCAAATACACTCTCGCGTGTACACGCACAGGTGATTGGTTATTATATATTAGTAAAAGGAAGCTTGAAAAGTATTTGGAACATCGAAAGATGAAACTTGGCGAAATCGATGTCAGAGCAGAATGTAGTACCAAGAAGCTTAGGCTTCGTAGAACTGTCCCATTGTAAACGTTAGAGTAGCCTACATGCAAACATCCTTCGCATTGGAGCTGGGACAGCGCGATGTATAAACAACGAAGAGTATGATGTTCAAACTGATCTTGTGTTACACAAAACAGTTTACCTATTTGGTGGTATTTAGTTACAATGCAATCTGTATTTTAAGAAAAGAACTGGTCATCCAACAGACAACCTCCACTTCTGATTTTGGTTGTCTGATCAGAAATTTGGTCGTCTCGGAGGACCAGACTACCATTAAAAGTTTGCCCTGCTACAACTTGAGGTAGCCAATGTATGCAATTAAGGCCTTTACATACATCACAGTTTTCCACACTATAAAGTAAACATAGCAAATAACAAATACTTATATAATTTTTGTGTAAACAGAGACGCAATCGATATCGCACGATCGTTGATACACCACGGTCATCGACTTATTTTGAATATCATAACAGAATTAACTATGCAACATCTATTACAGGTTAATTCGAAGAGAAACTGTGTCTGGTCAATCAAAAACAGTGAGGATTGTGAGAGTTTCTTTTTGGTATTTCTGATATACTTACCTTGATCGCATACTTGTCCTGTAAATCCAGGAGGACACATACATCGGAATTCGTTGACATCAGTGAGATTGCAAGAACCAGCATTTAGACAAGGATTAGGACTACAGGGAGTTTGAACTGGAAATAATTCAGATCAAAATTTAAAAAAAAATAAGGGATGAAATAAAACAAAAAGTAAACAATATGAAAAATAATCTTGCAGAGTGAAAGCTTCACTAAATGGTGGATTTTAAGTCTCTGTTTTGCACGAAATTATTACACTTTGAAGCTCTTTGATTATCTGACTGACTATCATTTTCTAAACTTTATGGTCATAACATCAACACATTCAATAGATCCAACTTTGTAAAATCAGATTTTTTTACATTTCATGAAGCCAACCGAACTTCTTATTTGACTTCTATCAGAAAATATGAATAGTGTTATTTTGAAAAGTTTACTTGAAATATATAAAAGCATCAAATATTCTGTTTCAAAGTGGGCGATATAGCATCTTAAATACTTTCATATTCAACTGACAGACCAAAGCGAAGCTTCCTGTGAACAAAGAAGCTTGTTATCTTCATTAAGTGGTGATCTCATATACCCATTTATGCCTTGAATTCCTACAGTGACACATCTATCAGGAGAATAGTATAGGTGAACTAACCTTCTTCACACTGGATGCCAGTAAATCCTGGCTGGCATAGACAGACAAATTCTGATCCTATGTTGATGCAGAATCCATCATTGGCACAAGGAAAAAAGTAGCAGGGATCCTCCACTGGAGAAGAAAAGTAGTAAAGTACATATCAGAATGGATGGTCTGCGCCTCATTGAAAAAAGCTCCCACTCACAACAGATTAATAAATATTCAGGCTTCGGGGTAATTTAATCAAACACACTGTTAGACTAACGAGTGACAAAGACTGATAAACAGACACAAAGACAAAATGGAAATCTTAATACAAGCTAAAGCACTAAAAAAACTAAAAAACTAAACTAAAACAAAAACAAAAATGGATTGTCAATAAACTAATCGTGAAATCATGAATCATAAATAGGAGCTAAATTTGTTCAAGATCGACTAAGTGTGATTGATGTTATTAAAATGCAATGTAACAATGCAATTATTAATTAGCGGTGACATCAGCTAAGGACAAAACGTACGTAACCATTCGTTAGTTTATTACCTGTCTAGATGACAAAATTTATATGATTACTCAATAATTAGCATTCAGTTGTCCAAAAAGGAATGTCTTATTACTTGACCAGTCCTTTTGAGAAGTAGATTAACATGATACAGACCTTTGTTTTCTACTGAATACTTCCGAATTTACAATTAAAACGAAAGGATTAAACATTAAATCTCCTTTTGGGGGTCCTGCTTGGATGATAATCCTGCACCACTGGATCCTCATCTTGAACCGACGAGGTGATGACCTTTACTTCTTGCTATTGAGCGAATTAACAACTAACAGGCAAACATGCTCTTTCAGTCAAAATATGTTACAAGTGATTGATATTTATGTACAAATGGAAACTAACCTTGAATAACACTAACTCTAGTAAGACAGTGTGCTCTGTTTCCAGCATCATCTATGCATGTGACGTTGACTGTTGTATTTCCCAAAGAAAATTCATTCGAAGAAAGACTACTGGAGAGGATCCGGCCAGTACCCATGTCATCTGAGCACGATGGTTGAGGTAGGGCAATGATGACGCTGTTGGCACCAGGACTTATGCACTCTGTTAACTCTGGTAAAATATTTCCACAATCAGGAGGTGTAGTATCCAAGGTAACTGGGTAAAATGGAAGTCATATTTTGGTACTTTTTTTCATTGTTGTAGCAGTACAATAAAACAAATCAAAAACCTTTTATACCTGGCTCTCATGCTAACAGAAATTGGGCACAATGATATTTTACTTTAGAAAGAAAAATAAAGTTTACTATACACATATAAATTTATAGTGCTTGGAACTTAATGAAAATGGGTGCAATTTAATTTGATGCGAGATATCAAAACTTCTTGAAACCTTATTTAGTGTAGGCACCGGCACTGTTGACAGCATATCTGACTATTGATGAATGTTGAACTAAATATTCCTATCACTAGTGCAATGGGGGAAAATATGAAAAAAAGCAAGCAGATATGTGAAGACATACAGCAAGTCTTCATACTTACACCTGACAGTAACATCAAACGCACACCTTCCAATATTTCCAACACTATCTTGATACGCATAATTTACAGTTGTGGTTGTTCCAAGTAGGAAAACTGCAGTGAATCCGTCAGGTCCTTCTATTTGTTGAATAGGTTGAGATACATCCTCAACAATAAGTTCATCCCACATGACAACTACAAAACTAGACATCGAAGTTGTAACTTGAACAATATTTGTCGGGCAATTTGTGATAGACGGTGGTGTGACATCCACTACTGCATGAGGATATTGAATGGAAAACAATAAGTTGTCATTTTAGTACCATTAATATTTATAATGTTATATTAACATTAATTTTACCCAGTTCCATAATATGATGATCATACTTCTGATTCATAATAATTCAGTCCAATACAAGTATCATTTCAAACGATTGAGGGCAAGTATATTCATGAAAATGTACATCATTAGCTTAGGCTAAGGATAGCCTAGGGTTGGTGAGGTTGATCAATTAACAATTGCTGCAGCTTGTTGTGTATGCTACTCCAGTAACCTTACAGGCTAAAATAGCCTAGGTTTGATGAAATTGATCAATTAAAATTTGCTGCAGCTTGTTATGTATGCTGCTCCATTACCCTTTCAGGTTAGGCCAAGATAGCCTAGATTTGATGAAGTTGATCAAATAAAAAATGCTCCAGCTTGTTATGTATGCTATTCTAGTACCCTTACAGGGATATAGGCCAAGATAGCTTAGGTTTGATGCAATTGATCAATTAAAAACTTATCCAGCTTGTTATGTATGCTACTCCAGTAATCTTACAGGTTAGGCCAAGATAGCCTAGGTTTGATGAATTTGATCAATTAAAAACTGCTGCAGTTTGTTATGTATGCTACTCCAGTAGGCTACTCTTACAGGTTAGGCAAAGATAGCCTATACGTTAGGTTTGATGAAGTTGCTAACTAAAGTCTTCTGCAGCTTGTTATGTATCCTACTCCAGTACCCATTCAGGCTAGGTCAAGAAAATAGACTTACAGTGGCTATTGAGCCCACTCAGTCCAGAAACTATGGCAAACATATGTTTCTACCTCATGAACAAATGTGTCTGTCACAACCAAAATGATGATTTGTGGTGATTATAATATCGTCAAAGAAAAAAGACTGCATACTCAGTAAATCAATCAACTACTCACAGTAATCTGAGCAAAATAGATGAACAAGTTTAGTTGAAATCTCCTACAAGCAAACTAACGGTGCGATAGCATTTATTGCCGACAAGATACAAATTAATTAGCTGATATATAACCTAATTACTCATTGTATTAAAAGTACTGTATGTTAAAAAGTGGGGATTACCTGCTTGATGAAGATACCTTACAAAACAAATCAAGACAGTTATTTTAGAAATAATAAAACAGATCATTAAACGGAATAGTAGATTCGCAGCAAGTATCACAGAGTTTGCTACTCTCTTATGTTCATTACTTTGATGGGATTGACAAATACGTATATTCAAGCCAGATCCACGTGTCTAACATTTTAAACTTTTCATATCAATGGCTTGCATCCTTTGTTGTCATGGTAACAATTTTTTTTAAATAACCTTATCTACCACACCAAGGTCAAATAGATTAACTCTGTACCTTTGCTTCTTACGCTGTTTGAACTGGGATCAATTATCAACGAAAGGTAAAAGTAGAATAATTCAATTTTTTTATAGCAACATTTTGAAACTATTTTTACCTGTATTATTAACTGTAACAACAAGATTGCAGACAGCAATATTTCCACAGCTATCTGAAAATGAAAACGTTACGGCTGTTTGACCGACTGGAAAGAAATCTCCACTCCTAGCAGTGGCTGAGGGCAGCAAAACAGAGCCACAACCATCAGCGGCAGTAGGTTCCATAAATTGTACAGCCATGCGGTCTTGCAGCGTAAACACTTCCATGTTCACGCAATCATTCACAGTTGGTTGAGTTAAGGTGACTGATGAAAGACAGAGCAAAGAAAATGCTATAATTTTAATTAGAAATGAATTATGAAACGGAAGGATGACAATGGGATCTTATCTCTCTTTAAAAATCTCATCACTCATATTTGTACACTTTTACTGGAGTTGGTATCATGTATGGGTGGGTGGATGGACCATGTGTAAGGGGTCAAAGATGAATATTGCTCAGACTGGCCCATTCTTTCATGTTCCCATTTCACCTGTTTCCTATCTGTAAATATACAGGGCGTACATTTGTCAAAAGTACACAGGGTGGCTCCATGTATACTTGCCCTTTCAGACTGAAATTGTAATAATTATCTTTCCTCTTAGTTAATTGATAAAATGACACAAACAATAAAAAGTAAACACTACCACAGTGATGCAGTTTTAATAATAAGTATATAATGTATATACTGTAAGGATTGTCCCAACATTTTCTGGAAAGAGAAACCATGGTCAAATAATGTTTCATTTTTATCACCATTGTCTATGGTTACATCCATTATTTTCTGTCAAGGGTCCATTGCAACAGCACAGTATGGACATTCAGAGCCTCTCATCAGGAACTTAACAAAATTTGCACCTGATACATCTTACCTCTAAGCTAGTTTCTAAATCCCTGCAGGAAGTATATATGCAGAAAATATCAAATACATACAGAACTTCTTATGTGATCGTTACAGCAGCAGGTATACACAGACTTGAGTTCCTTTACAAAAGGAAATTAAAAATACGCACCTTCCTGGACGGTAACACAGAAAGTACAGGTCTGGAAACCCTGGGAAGTTGTAAATAAGTAAGCTACTGAGGTTTCACCAACTGGAAAATCATCCCCTGGTGCATGACTACTTTGGATAAACTGGAAACCAGGTGCATCCGGTTCTCTCCATGTTGCAGCTGCAGTCTGCGAAGTTCCTGCTATGGTCAGGACAAGTACGTCGGCTGGACCCACCACTGTGAATGGACCTCCTGCGACTAAAATTTCGAAACAAATAATGTGAATTTAAATGCATGCATACAGTTCCAAAGTGGTCTCTTTTGTTGCATTAGAATGAATGGCAAGAATAACCAACTTTCCTAACTGTCTGTTGTGTCTCCTAACCTGGGGATGTTGCAAAATATTATCATCACATTTGGATGGTCATGATCAATGTCCTGAGATGCAGAAATAAGCTAAAGAAGGGATAATTAATGTCTGGTGATTAAGACACATCAAAATGATACAAGTTAAAGACAACAATATGGCTACATCAAATGAAACTACATATAGCAGTTGTTGGAAACAGAACTTCAGAATCTCTAATATTTTATGATATAAACAATATTGCAAATCTTATATTTGTTATGCAAGATCTGAAAACTGAACTACTATATTACGTTAACAGTTTCTAGCTAAAGCTGTAAATATCAGGGATGTTTTCGAGAAGCAGAAAATCGAAAAACTACAGCAATTTTCCTACTATACTTCTAGACAGCATCATTAGCTCAGTGCAAGTTAAGGTCTCATGACCTGCTCTCCTTTTGCATTGAATTACAAGTTACATATGACAAATATATGAAATAAACATGACACTCACTCAGATCACAAGTGGTACCCGTAAACCCGGGTGCACAAATACAGAGAAAGGTCTGCATGAGGATACAGAAACCACTGTTCTGGCAGGGATTCGGGTCGCAAAGGTCTCTGCCTGTAGTGAAGGGAGGTTGCATAGAAAAGGTTCAACTGATAGAAGTGTTAAATAAAATTTGCATTATCTCAACAGCTGATATCTATAGGCTGGATTTTCTCCAAAGATCACTAAATGACTTTACCTTAATCTCAAGTGCCATTAACGGAGCTATACAGTTGGACTAACATTGAAAAAAACAAGCATTTACATTGTTTTCCAAACTTTGACATAAGTTGAACTGAAAGAATCCTTGACCTCCCTCGAAATAAAACAAACTAAAGGTTCTTGTACTTGCGAAGGCGGCAATAATTACCAAGTACGTGGAACTACTTACTAAACATGCAATCGTTGCTTTCAGAATTAAAACTATCAAGACTGGTTGAGCTCTAGACTTGACTAGACTACACTTGACTTCAAATCAGCTTTGACCTCTACCAAATACCAAAAGGATTTTTACATTCCCCAAAGAAGTTTGACCAAATGGATGTTTGCACATTTAATCTTTACAAGCCAAGACCACCAGACTGATTTATATTGTCTACAGAAAAGTAATGTACCATACATACATACCCTGTTGGCATGAGTCTCCAGTGAATGGAGATTGACAGACACAGCGTGATTGCTGGTCAGCTGTGAAGAAACCAACTCCTCCATTCTGGCACATAAAGAAACAACAGGCATCTGCAACCATCAAAGCTGTGTGAAAAAAAGACAGGAAATTTATTTGTCATTTAGAATTTTTTTTTTTAAATTTGAAGTGCCGGTTATTCTGTTTGGTTTACATCCTACATCATCAGTTCACACTCTGACTGTAAGTTTGCCGTGCGACTGGCACAAAAATGCTGGTCAATTACAACACATTACAAGAAAGACAGGAGTGAGGTTAGGAATATTACAAAACCACATGCAATGGCCTCAGTGTTACTGTTTCAGAGAGGTAATGAGTTGAGAATATTGCTTTGTTCAAAACACTGATAACTCAAAGACATCTGTAGAAAAGAAAACAGCATCAAATTACAATCTATTGTATAATTCTGAACAGACTTGTGCAACCAACATGCATGATTTTATCAAACAGGCACATCAGCTATAAAAATAGTATACCCATTTCTTCAGTTAATGTATTACATTAATTTACTTAAGGCTCACTCCGGTGTATGTTATACTCATCACTTTTCCTCATGCAAAATACAAATGTTTGATGTTTTCAGCTCACTGTATCAGTCACAAACACACCCAAGAATATAAGATATCAGCAACTTGTCAAACTGGTTCCTTTGACTTGTTTCAGATCACCAAGGTTACCTATAACTCACTTCGGTGTATATTAATATTGTATCTCTTAACTTTATGTCAGAAACACAAAATATGTTTTTGTTAGCTCGCATGTATGTCAAGTTTCAAATAGATATCAGTACGTTAGCTACAATGGATTTGTCCCATCCTGATTCCTTAGTTGTATGTAAGCCAAGGTCAGCCAAAAGGTTACTCTGTTGTATAATTACATCATTTCAATTCACCTCATTAATACCATACACACTGACAATGGACCAAAGCTGAACATTTTTAAATGAGCCTCACAGTATATTTGAATTATTATTTTTTGAGAGTTTTATTAACTAATCTCATGCAAACGACAAGATTTACCACTAGAAATGGTTGAATTCCTTTGCACTATATTCTCTTCTCTGTGATGCTATGTATTTGCAGTAAGTATGAAAGAGCAATCAATTTAATTTCTTTCTGCAACAAACATAAAGTGACATCATACCTAAAGGGTCAGGAGAGCCTACATTCCGTTTACTTATGTGTCGACCTGTAAAAGACAAAACATTACAACAAAATATGTCAACATGATATTTGCATAAATTGCAACGATTGATTCCAACTTGACTTTGTCTAAAAAGTAGATCATGATGGTCAAGTCGGGTCGTGCTCAGACAGGGAGTGTGCTGGCCGGCTTAACTTAAAGCTATACAGGTCTAACATGAAGCTATACAGGTCTACCATGAAGCTATCGGTTCAGCAATAATTCACTTTGTGATGTTAAGTTCCCTATACTTTCACCAAACGCCTGTATTTGCTTTTAATTACGGTCTTCCCTGCCTATAGCAAATACTACCTGAGTCCCCTGTTTTTGGCCAAAAACAGGCCAGATTGAATATCTACCCGAGTTGGTAATGCTAGCCATACTGAACGCTCCTTTGCACAAATTCATGAATAGACACACAGTGTACTATTTTAGTGGTCAAGCCAAATTTGTCTTCACACGGGAAAGTAGTACTGGCCATTAGAGCACTTGCATTTACAATTAAACGGTGGCTGGTCAATTAATTAGGTGCACTCAAGGATGAATCCTATTGGCAGTACTTGGGGTAGTTTATGCCATCAAGTAACACATAATAAATACTGCAGTGAATTGAGGAGAACTGTTTTTCTATGGGCAGGCCTGACCAGTCATGTATTTCATTAGTACTATTCATATGCAGTGTTACAATTATTTACAAGCTGATGTCTTTCTTTATTATTTTTTACCTGTGAAGGAGGATGTATCATACAACATGGGAGAGTGATTTTTTGTTGATGTACTATCCTTCTCATCCTTGTCCAGTGCTAAAAACTCAGTGCAGAAAGACCTTCCTGAAGTTCCAAAATTGATTTCTAAATCTCCTAGAAGATGAAAAATGTTCAGCAATGTTTAATGAAATTATGTCTTATTTACGACTTCATTAAGATATTACTATTAAAAGCAAACCAACAATGCAGTTTACAGTGAAGTCAACTTGAGAAACAGAATTTTCCTATATATTTATCGTATATTATTAGTATAATACTTTTAGAAATACGGCAACTTAGGCCACCTGACAATAAGCATGTGATTTTAACATACCATGTACAAAAGAGATGTTAAGAAGAGATTACGGCAAGAAAGGGTAATAAGTGTAAAATTTCAACGATACTTCTCCCCAAAGTGATCATTGGATGAACACTACACAAGCTCCATATATACATAAGATGTCTGATGACTCGGTTTTTCACTACTTCTTACTTTGTTTATACTGACCTGAGAATGTAAACATGACTCAATACAATTAAGGCTCTATGCTATGCTGCAATAATTTGTCATCAACTGACACACCATTCTCTACAGATTTATCTGCGATGATCTGTAACCTACACACGTAGCAAACTCTGAATATTCATCAAATTTGGATCCGCTGTACTATGAACATTTACAATGATTTGTATTACCCAGGTAAAGATTTCATCTGATTTTGATTCCATCAACTACGAGTTAGAAAAATCGAAACAAGCAAATAGTAAAAAAAATTACAATGGTTTATATAACCACACTTTATTATTGAAACAGTAATATCACAATTAAATGTTTCAACATTAACTTTTTGAGGCTATGTATTTACCAGCTGCACTGTGATGGTGATGAGCGACCAAGCCAACATTATTTATGGGACCAAGAGACCAAAATGTGTAGACCTGTTCATCTGTCGGGATCGGTTTATCCAGAGGATCATCTGGTGAAACGTGAAGAAAATACCAATGATTATGTGAAGTTGTGCAAACGCTGGTTACTTGTAGAGGGTCAAACAAAAGTGCAGATTCATGCAAATTCCAAAAGCCATTTTCACTAACTAAATGTATGATGGTGCAAATTGACTTGACAATGCCAAGACCATAAGTATTCTTTCAAACAATATGATAATGATCATCTGTCTGGTTCTGAGCTGTGGTTTGATTTTATCCTTCAAAGATGTGATTTTACCAGTGGTTAAGGTCAGATTCCGTTGGAATTTCAAGGGATCTGAAGTCTACTAAGCGTGGAGAAAATATCCCTTACAACATGCATCTATTAACCTTTACTGTGTAATGTTGGTGAATGAATGGAAATAAATCATAACATGTGCTTCACAATACAGATCTGGTGTTTGCTGTTTCACTGTAGCAATCCTGGAAGTTTCTGATAACGCTGTATAGATCAACAATTTTGTGGTTACCAAACACAGTGTTTGCAATTTGACAATTCAAACTTGGCAACAAGCAAGTCTACTAGTGCAGCTATCTATGTATTACATAGTATTCAAATCTATCAGCCTAACTACTGTACACTACCATTCTGTACACACTTTCACCTGTGATCTGGTAGGCGGAAAGTGTTTATTTTTAGACAAAGAACTATATGATTTGATCTAAACTTTTTAATGAAATTGTTCAATTCATTATTTAAAAAAGACAGCTGCCTCCACCACTGCCATACAGTCAATCCCCTTTTGCTGTGCTGCTGTTGCAAATTCTAAAATCTAATATCTAGTCTATCCTTACTGGTAATCTTTCAGCGTTCATGTCTCCTGAACATGAGTTTGAGCTTCCATTTACCTACTAACACCTCAATTCCTTCTGGTCTCCCAAAAACTGACAAACAAAAGTGTGAACCCTGTACATAATACCTGTATTTTTGGAAAGTTCAAACCTTATATATAATACCTGTATTTTCAGAAGTAAGAACCACTTACAAACACAATACATCTTTTTTCATAGAGTAAATATATGCAGGGTACGTGAAACTTCATTTATAGGTAAATGAGTGTTCTCACCCGAAGACAGAGGGCGCTCTACTGTAATCGTTGTAACGCCATGCTTGATCACTGCTCCAACCAAGTGTACGTCATTGCTGCCCTCCGAAGAAAACGTATCTGGACATGCTCCCAAACCGCTGTTGACGACGCACTAGAAAGAAGAAGTCTATCAGCACTAGAAATGATATACATGAATAACTCATAAATTGAAAGGAAGTTACTCATAATTGCAATAAAAAATGTACTTAGAATTAACACGTAAGTGCATTTTGTATCAATGGTTAAGAACGTACCTCCAAATAGCTTCTTTTCTTGGAGTGTAAAATAGACGTTGATTTTTTTTACAGCCGGAATTGGCAATCTTTGACTGAGCTGAAGCTACATAATGGAATATGCTACCAAATATAAATTGAGCAGAATTCTGTTGTCCTTCTTCTTAATGTGAAGCCACATGCTAAGCAGAATTCTGTTGTCCCTCCTCTTAATGTGAAAAACTGACCGCATGCTACGCTGACCATTCATATTGACCTTACCTGTGTAATGGCACTCATATGATAGTCCTCAGCTTGGGGTTTATTGGTACTAGGATCAATCCACACGACTGTTACATCTGATCCAACCATCTGAGTCGTCGTTTCTGATCCGCTGATCCCAAAAGCCATGTACTCATTCGAAGCAACCCTCCCGCTCAACTCCAATGTGATCTGGTTGTTGGGTTTATCAAGTTGCCATGATACTTGGTACATGTCATCAAGCAAGACTTCACAACGTTTGGTCTAAGAAAAGACAAAATTACGTCATGTCCTTTACATCAGCTGCATGGTTGCATCTTTTACTATTGCTGTGGACTCTCTCTTTCTCCTCAGATACTTTACACGCAAACTGTACCGAGCAAGTTACTGAAACTTTGGATTTCCCCCAGCCTTCTATTTATGTTCTATGTTTTTGTTTATGTATTTACTTTTTAAGCCATGTCTAAAACTTTCAGAGTTTAATGTACCCAAAACATCTTCAATATGTTGCCACAATTTCTAGGAAGCTTACATTAATTTTGTGATAACTTGTCCATACTGTCCATTTGTGACAAAATGTGAGACCATATGTTGCATATTGCATGTTTGCTGTTGTTAGCTCCAACTGTAAGATCAGAAAGTTCTCTCTACCTTGCTTTGTGGTGGAAGTTCAAGGTAAGTAGCAGTTTTGTATAGTGGAGAAATAGTCTAAATAGACAGTAATATGCAGGTAAACAATTACCTTTGTGACATCTGGCATATATTGGGAAGAAAGTTCTTCATATCATGAACGAAAATGTGAAGGTGTAACATTCAAATTTAAACCCTATTTTGATAGGAAATGGTGTAAATTTCAAGGTAAACAAACAGCTTAACTTAAAGTTACCAATTAGAACTCTGGTATGTATTGTCACGAGTATGCTTGACACAAGTCTAACGACTATCGTGCAGCTGTATAAATTTACCAATAAATATTCTTTTGTTTTTCGTTTTGCTCACTGAGTTCGCATTAGTAACATTCGACATTCTAGTATGCTTTGTTTGATTCACTGATTGCTCCACGGGCATCAATTGAATTTGTGTAAGTCTTTGTTTATATTACTTGCATAAAATGCAGGTAAAGGATCAGTATGAATAGGCCGGGTGAGCAGGTCAGGGCGTGATATTCGTATTTTGTACTACTTGGTGCAAGGTGTGTTGGGTGCACCACAGCAGTTACTCGTTGCAGTTGGACACGATGTCCGTTGGGCGACGTTAGCCCGCAGTATTTCACTATTAGGATCGTTGGCTTTACTTTGCAGTAGAGGAACGCAAATAGTTAGTCGTATTCTTTTTCCTTATTTGAGTAAAGTGAGGCCGGAATATGTTGAAAGGTTGAAAAGACTGATAAAGATATATTTATGAGAGGTTTGTTTGTATCGAATGTCTGTACAGGGAGGGTATATTGTAAATAGGTGATGAGTGTTAAAAAGGTGTAAAATATATGGGATCATACAGCGAGATCAATGCATGTTTGATATGTTTCCTATTGCCGAAGTAATTCATGTTTGTGTGAAATATTTGTTTATACAATGCATACATTTTACGTTTTGTTTCAGGGTTTTTGCCCCTGGTTACGAGGATTTGAATAAAGCTACTCATATAAAAGACACACACCACTAGAGTCTTGATATTTTCCATTTGAATCGTTTCACCTTACCCGTGACCTTACTCTTGACAGAAAATGGTGCAACATTTCAAGGTAAGAAAGAAGCAGTGAATCATAACCCATTTAGATTTCAGTATTAAGCAGGACATAAAGTTCCATATAAAGGTAATCTAAGGTTAATCTGAAGTTACCTCTGTGGCATCTGATACGTGGGTAGGAATGACGGTGTTACACTTAAGTTCATAAGCAGTTCTAAAGTTACCTCTGTGGCAACTGATACATTGGTAGCAACGACGGTGTTATATTTGAGTTCATAAGCACTTTAACAGTTACCTCTGTTGCATCTGATACATTGGTAGCAACGACGGTGTTACACATAAGGTCGTAAGCAGTTCTAAAGTTACCTCTGTGGCATCTGATACATTGGTAGGAATGACAGTGTTACACTTAAGTTCATAAGCAGTTTTAAAGTTACCTCTGTTGCATCTGATACGTTGGTAGGAATGACGGTGTTACATTTAAGTTCACAAGCATTTTAAAAGTTACCTCTGTAGCATTTGGAAAGTAGGGAGGTAAGTTCTCCCTATCTTGATCTGTAATGGTGATGACGTTAAAGTTTTTGCCAACTTCTGGCTGAACCCAGACACCAATGAAATCAATACCAAAGACTGTTAAATCATCAGGTAATGTCATGGTAAGGTTAACACCTGGCTTGAATGAAAGTTTTGAATCTCTGAAAAAAAAGATGAGTTAATATGTTAATTACAACAGAGAAAAACATTTTAAAATGAACAATTAGGTCTGTAGAGTCTTGGGGTAAGTTAATAATGAAAACAACCATTTGAACTCAAATTTTATCTCACCAATATTCTCCTGCCCTCCTTGAGACCACAAAGGAATGACTTCACCCAGTGATCTATATCCCTGCTAGAAAAATATCCAAAGGAAAGGCTCTCCTTTGTGACGGTTATATGCAGCCTAAATGTGAAATTAATTTGAATTCCATTACTTACTCATCTTTATTTAACAGCTCTATCTTCCATTCAGTTGACTCTGGACTTCCACTACCTGCATAAATTGAGAATCCTGTAAGAATAATGCAAAAAAAAAGTAACTGCTACAATCATTCTGTTTTAACATGATCAGAACATTCCCTACTTAACCAGACGTGCCAGAAGAAATGGTTCATTTTGAGGGGACAGAAACTTCAAACACAGTGGGACATGTGACTTTGAATTAAGGAAGCAAACCACAACATCACCTCTAAATGACTCCTGACAACTGAACCCTCTGTGCATTCTGTAATAGTACAAATTCAGAGATTGTCTTTAACCATAATAATTCTTTGTAATTACAATTTTTTTATTATTTATTTTGCAACAAAAAGGCATTTTCTAATTAAAGATTACATAAGTTCTCCATGAAAGGTCACTTTTGAATCTCAAAAAAAAAATTAAACCAAAAAGTATCTTTTCATTTTTTTTTGGGGGGGGGGGGATTTTTCACTTCTAATTTTTGAAAAAGTGCATTTTTTTTCTCCAAACTCGGGCAAGTTCTGGTTAGGTTATTAATTTCAAAATCAGAATAAGAAGTATGCTGTGAGCAGTATTCAAACACTGTACTTCAAGTCAGGCCCACCGTCGCTCGTTGTAATTACACAAGAGAGAGATCAAATTAATATATCCTTTTGAAAAAGATGAATTAGCCACACCTAGATAACAAAAAAAACACATGAAATCATGGAGCATAAACATTCTAAGTATATAATACTTGCAGGGTAATCGTAGTGATTGAATAGGTGTTTTAATGTGGAGTTATTTTTTATTACATACACATTTTGTTGCATACATCTTTATTTAGGTGTACAAACCTGACTTCCAATGATCATAGACAACACCGATGAAGGTGACTTGTTTGATATTTTCGATGACTACATTATCCACATGAAACTTGTAACCAAGCTTTGTGAAGGAAAAGTCTCCAAGCTCTCGTCTATCTGGAGGCTTGAACTGGCAGGAGATGTTAACATACCCATAATGCACCTGCAAGAAACATGCATCCTGATCAACAGTTTATTGATAGCTATTCAAGTACATTCAGTTCGCATTTACATGCTTTGACGATCAAACACCATAATCTTCATTACCTCAAATATGCGAGGCATGAATATATATATGAGAAGCCCAACCGGATAAAGTATAAGATTGTCGTGGATGGCTCTGGCTCTAAGAATAACGCAGAGAAGGCTACAGCCAGGCTGCATAGCATGTAATATTTTGCACTTTGCAGTTTACAAAAGTCACTAATCTTTCTTACAATAGGCATTGCTGGTCTGCACTGATAAATCTCTTTTGTTTGATATTGATTTCAGCATTGCTGCAGCAGATTTTGCAGCAGCTGCAGGGAAAATATTTGTGTCCTGTAAACATCAAAGTCTGCAAGAGGTGCAGGATTGGACTTGGAATTCAAGTAATGTAAGGTTTCACGGTCTAGTGATCATCCTTTTTATGATGCCATAATCTAGTACTCTTGTTGTGTACACACAGGCATTGAACCAATCTACTCCTCAAAGTCACTATTCATCTTCAGTTCTTTCATATTTTGTGAAAGATTCCCTTTGAGGCTATTACTAGGTGCTGTATGCTGCCTTTTCATATTTAATGCTTTGTTAAACTTTTCAGATGGGCACTGGGTTGGAACCAAATAGCCTGAGAGAATTCAGGCAATCATACATTGATTCAAGAACTGTATAATAATGCGCATAGTAGTTGAGTTGGGTGTAAATAAATAAACACAAAATAGGCAGACAACTTGGTATGCTAGTCGTTATACTAAGGGGGCACTGCCAAACCACGTTTTATATGTTAAAAGTTTAACAACAAGTCTACAGTAGCTGGATTTAAAACACTGGCTCTGTGTGCAAATTAAAAGTCAAACAAAGTGAATGACATTTGACAGCCTGAATATTGATGATTTTGATGTTGACCCCCTTTCACAGTTAAACAAACTGGTAATTGATCAATACCAACATTTGAAGTTTCCAATGGACTTTAATGACATCATATTTTACACTTATGGTAATAATAATGCCCAAAGTTTTTTTTATGTTTTTATTCAGAAATAACTAAATGTATTACATGCCTCATACAAAACATCCCAGATGGCTATCCAAGAAAAGTTTGCAATCTCCTTGCCGGATGGAAGAACCAACAGCACATCATGTTGAAAGTACATGCCTAAGCTTGCTGTTCTGTATAAAGTAAACACAGACAAATATTTTAAAAGGTCAGGATTACAAAGATGATGAGGGGAAGGGGTAGGGGGGAATGGTTTCAGATCGATTTTGGTGTAATATCACAAAATTTGTAAGAATATTCGGGTCGACCAGATCAGTATTGTCCCCAAATGTGCTAGCAAGTCAAAAAATGGTCACTGATGCTCAGATTTCAACAGGCACAGCATCGTTACAAACTGAAGATGTTGCGTCTGGGACGCACTTTTTTAGCCAGTGATGCAAAACCTGCGGATGCAAGCTTTTTTTGGGGGGGGGCAAGAAACCCCAAGTACACCCACTCACAACTAGGCCTATGCAAAGTATAACAAACAATTTTTGGAATAAATATCTTTCTTTTCTTATTTCTTTCTTTCTTTTAAAAAACACACAACTACTTCAAAGAACAAAAATTTCCCCCAATCCTTTGTACAGATGATTGAATTTGTTTGTAAACAACTTAATCTTCAATGTACAATCAACCGCAAAGTAGAGAGAATTATAACAATACTCCCATTACAAAGATTTTCATGCTGCAAATAGTAAACGATGCCTTTCCAAATTTCCTGTGATTTGATTGGCTTATAGTCCTTTTACAATTGTCTGCAGACATTCTTGCATCTGTATGCAACTATTTGTGATGTTACTGTCCCCTGTGGATAGGGAAATGTGTGCACTCAAATATCACAACGTTAGGTTTTGTTAACACATATTTCGAAGTGCTCATGGTACGAAGTTGTAGTTGAATTGTTTCTAAGAATATCATGCATATATTTGAACCATTATTTTGATGACAAATGTTATGACTTGGGACTATTTATGAACTGCCTGGGAAGCTATAGCATCTCTGATACCGAAAAGAATTATCTTACACAATGTTTTTTTTCTCTACGCATTGAGAGCTGCTTAAGTAAAATGCATTTGAAAATCCGCCCTTTAGGAAGACTGCCATTCATTTTTCGCCACTGGCCACTTCTGCACCTTTCAAGGTTATTGGTCTGGAACATTAGCCTGTGTGTTATGCAATCAATTCGCCAAGCCTAGCAAAGGGAACGAGCATGGGAAAGTCACTTCCTCAGCTCAAAATCCCCCGATCTACTGCGAGAGCCTATTCAAATGCCCGAGGCAGGTAAACTGTTAGGGCAGTGGTATTAAAGGGCGCATTTTCAAATGGTGCATTCACACCACAGTAATTTCTTCATCACAAACTAAATTTTTGCGGTCCCATTCCCCACATGCTTCTGTCAAATATTTTGTGAGTGTAAACTATATACTTCGTCAAAAGTATAGCCATTATAGCATTGCAGCCTTACAGCAATGTGCACTGCATGATGCCTAGGCTAGCATATATGGTAACTAATCTGCGGCAATCTTTCCCGTTTCAGAATTTGACAGTAAGTTTGTTGTTGTATACTATTTACAGCTTTTTTCGTTTTTTTTTCTTGCACATTATAGACCTATCACTACAGGCTTCCATTTTGCACAAGCCAATGTTTTGTCAGGGGTCATTATAACTAAGTATTGTGCATTCCTGTAGAGGTATTTGGAAGTGCATGTTTTCATGGAGGAATGTAGGGACGTAAATTTTTCCAAACGGACGCAAACATTTTGAAGACCTTTTAAGATCCTGATAACAATACTGAGGCATTAAACTTCCAGCCTCAAAGCAGTTTGGTTAACTAGCTGACACATTTACTGACTGTCTAATTAAACCAAGGCGGCTTTATTGTCTGGGTAACTTCAGAAAAATAGAGCCTCCAGGAAAGAATTTTTGATAACTTCTAGCAACTTTAAGAAGGCTACACTATTTGAGGCAATACTGATGACCTTAAATGGCATCTACACCTTTCTCAGTTGCATATATGTATCCAACGATTTATGGTTACCAGTTAAATGGTATATATACTATATCAAAAACCATACAGAAGGTTAGTATTATCAGATGTGTATAATCAAAAATTGGGGCTTTGTAAGAAGCCATCTACACAACTAAAGCTGACTTTTTTTCATTCAAAGTTAATGATCTATCAGAAGACATGTCTGGTCATGTGTAATATCACATACAAAGCTACATGTAAAGTACATGCTTTGATGATATATTGTGAGTTGGATTATATAGGGATCAGAATACCTTAAATCATTGACTTCTGAAGATACGCATGTGTGTTAACAAGGTGTGGCATGTTTGACCTGACATGACATCAAAAGACCTTTCAATTTCACTAAGTACATCTACTTTATATCAAACATCTACATAAACATAGTATTCCACGTTTCTAGTCTTGACATAAAAGGTTACAAGATTTGAGCTGGCTTTAACATATGGTGTATTAAAGTGACATTTGACCTCAGCCATACCATTACAATAGATGTGAGATCAATGCAACCAAGTATCCATTTTCGGGATATCATGTTTTCAAAGTTTCTACTTTCTCTGTGGACATATTGACCTCTACTTTAACAGCAGACTTCATCTATACCCTACCGTATCTGAGGCATTTAAAGACCACAAATGAGATCTGTCCAAGACTTATTCCAAGTTCCTCTACTTGAAATATTCATGAAGTTTATAAGATTTCATCATTGTGACCTCTGCCACTGTCTTTCAATAACCTTTGAACTTAACCTTTGAAAGCAATACGCTTTATCTACGTCATGTAAGGTTTCAAAAACTTTGAGACCTATCTATTCAAATTTCCCTCCTTAATGCGAAGCATATTAAAATATACATATATATACAGGTTGAGACTTTTAGATTAGTGGAACACTGTGTTATTCAGACTTTCACACGGTGAGCGATCATCAGACCATTGCTATATATATATATACACACAGTTTTAGAACTTTGACATCTGATGATCGAAAATGAACTCCACTAAACATCTACACACAATATTTAAGATTCATCCAATTGCTCTTCTTGAGCTTTCCTTAAATTTGCAAGCAGGGGTCACACGTACATACATACAAGTACGCCATCACAACTGTATTGAAAAGGAAACAACAAAACAAAAACTTGCTAGAGCAAAGATATCTGACAAGAAAGAATAAGTACCAGAAGGACCAAACTTAGAGAACCATTTGATGTTTTTCAGTGAAGCCCAGTCACCAAGTGAAGACAATGCAACGCAAAGCAAAGAAAAGAAAGAGAGAACAGTTAACTTGTTCTGAGGAAATCAGATAACCATTTGAACAGTTAGCAAGTACAGTATTTCTCCCTATAAAGTATGAGAGTATAAAGCAATTATCATTTTTTTCCAATTCAAATGCCCCCCCCCCCAAAAAAAAAATGAAAGCTGATAGAGAATCTTTGAATTAGACATATATAGTTTCATGCCTCTGGGAAATCCTGAAGCATTTTAAGGCAAGCAGAACGTAATGTACAGGGTCCTGTACAGATATATACCACCACCAGTGCTATTGTTGACACAGTAACTACTATTAACTATATAATTAGATCTGTAAGTTGACCAAAGGTGTTCTTGGTTGCACACATATATATGAGCATCCAAATGTTGCTCAAGATCATTAAAATACTTGGCACTTGGTCAAGTTTGTTGTTTAAATGCTGAAGCTTAAGAACTGAAGCAAAATGACACTCAACTGGTTGCACATGTATGCCTGCTATTTTGCTATATACCTCGAAACATTTCACCATTTGAAACCACCACCATTCTTTAAGAAAACATAACCCTGCACTCACGTTCCCATTTCATCGGGAATAATCACTCCTGTTGCATCTGAGCGACCGGCGAAAAAATGGACATCTATTAAAGAACAATTAAGTCCCCAAGGTAGTTAACACAATGTTTAATCTGAATTCAGAATCCTTCAGAAATTATGCCAATAATTAAAAAAAGTAGTAAATTTTCTAGTCTCAGCTGTAAACCAACAGCTGTCACAGCAACCTCATGTACTGACTACTGCAATTAAGACAGAAATGTTAATTCTGATCATGACAGCTCAGAATATGCTCAATGGTAAATTGCATCATTGGAATGTACATGTGGGCTTATGAAATCACAGTTTCATCATAAATCAGAAATTACAAACTACTAGTACATGGATATATATCTGTGCAAACAGTCAGTGCATGTGGGATGTGTCATACAGGGATATTAAATGTCCTGCTTATGGACTGACATATAAAGGTCGACGTACAATACCATGTAGAAAAACATTAGAATGTTACAATGTTTGCATACTGTAAAGTTAGTAGCTTGCAGTTCTTGGTTGTTTCTGTAATTAGTTTAAAATGAATAAATTATAACAAATTATGTAACAATCATGAAATGAACAGTTTGGGAGTTACTTTCGATGCAAGAATAGCTTCAAATTTTTCTAACCTCTGCCAAATTGGTTTCCATCAAAAGTGAATGATTTTATGAAGATCCGAGACTTATCCACAGCATAGATGGTTCCTATGGCTACTAGCTGAGTGGAATCTTCATGGACAAATGTGCCAATCTCACTGCCTTGGTAATGACAACTTGCTGTATGAAGGTCTGTCGCAAAGAAAAGAAAGAAGCATAAAGTGACAGTCACATTCTACTGTATCTACATGTTTATCCTATCTCTTTACTAGTCATTTTGCTTTAGATGAGTGGATATATATAATCATACTCAAGATTACTCTCACACTTTTTATTGTCATTTATGGAATTTGTAAATTCTTCTCATGACATAGCATCAACTCAGAAAGGAGGTCAAATGGTAATGTTTCAAACAAAGGATGCTGGGAAATGAATGGTGGAGGGGGAGGCTGCAGCCAGACTGCGCAGGATTTGTGCTGTGCAGTTGCACGGCAGTGGCGGAGCTAGGGGTATTGGTCGGGGGGGGGGCGAGAATGGTCTGTAGAGGCGCTTTCGACACTAACTAAGCGGAGCGCCACCACAGGTTGGCGCGGA
>JAAAKB020125204.1:0-12709 GCA_010014835.2 Apostichopus leukothele | reverse complement strand
GGATATTTGTCCCCAAGAGCAAAAAACGATTTGTCTGCCTTGGAGAGTGATATGTAATTTTGTAATGGTGGAGGGGGGGGGGGACGTAGTGCTACACAATGGTTTACTGTGATTTGGGTGGCTCTTTCATTTAACATAAACCCTTTTTGGTTCCTTGCTAAAAGCAAAGGAACCTATGCATTAAGGTTGGCGTGTGTGTGTGTGACGCTTTGCTTGTATGCACGATAAGTTAACAAGGGAGTGACCGATCATTACCATACTTGGTGCAGGGAGCTGCTACTCTAACTGGAGAGAGCTCGAAGGTGCCGCCTTTGAAGTGAGGTTTGCTGGAACAAGGTCACGCAAACACATTAGCGTGTGTCGGTCGTAAAATCTGTCAACCTATCAGCAGGACCTACCATGACCATATATGGGCATCGGAACTCTTCGGAATGCCTTCGTGAATTTTCGGTTGTTTGTTACGTAATTGTCAAAGACGCGACGCCAAACAACGAACATTAACAATGGCGTCCATGAAAAGTAGCGAAAGCGGTGCAGGATTTGATCATTTTGAAGATGACTTAAGCGATTTTGACGATTTTTTGGTGGCGATTGAGGATATCATAGGGTCAGAAAAAAATGAGGAAAGTTGTAGTGTATGTATTTGCAGACTGCCTTCCCTAGTAGACATAATAGTTTGCGGTGAGCCAACGTGCACTATCAAATACTTTCACAAGAACTGTGTGAAATTCATTGATGTACGTGGGGACTGGTTTTGCGAGAGTTGCGTACGACTTTCCTCACGAACAGATGTTACAACAAATCAACAAGTTGCAGGTTAGTTATAATTTTCGTTCGGTTGCTAACACAGAAGCCATTCTCAGACGAAGTATGATCTTTCAAACCTTATCTACACCTACACCATTTCGTTTTTCAAAAAGTTAGGTTCAACAATGCAACCTGCTGAGTGCTATGCTAAGTGCTACTGCTAGGCCTAATCCTATAAGTTAACTCAGTAGAAACATGCAGCTGTTAGAGTAGCAGCTATCTGGTATAAAGCTATGCTTACATACACACATGGGTTTATTAGTAGGGTTCAACTTCAGTACGGAGGATTTTAGTTGTAAAATGCTCATCTCTTGTTCTGTTTGGCATGGGCGTACAAGGCAGGTGGCTCCCCCCCCCCCACCTCCCTTTCAGACAGAATATATGTCCTAACTCAGGCAAGATTGTGTTTACATAGTCACTAAATTCTAAAGTAAAAGTGCCGCAGTGCACCAAATTGAAGTAGTCCTGTATGCTAACTTTACTGATCCCTCGACAAATTTCACATGTTCCAAGTTTCTTCTATTACAGGTGGGATGAAGTACCCAAAAAGGAGGTATGGAAAAGATGATGCAGCATTAAGAGCTGAACATTATGGAAAAACAGCAGTGGACTTGGTTTTCACTTCACCCTTGTTTAAAATGCAGACTCCCCTGGTGGCTAAAGTGAAGCACCTTGCATCCTGTGTACAGGACTCTATTGGAAGTGCTGAAGCTACTGCTTTCTTAACAAAAGTAACAGCAAAACTGTGGAAAAAGGTGGCATCAGTTGTAAGAGGACATGCATGGACTGAGGAATGCAAAGGACAAATGTGGCAAGAGTTTCAGTCGCTACGTATAAAGAAGAAATTGCCCACTTTGTGGAAGGCATTACTTAATGACTTGAACATCGAGCGTGAACAAGAAGAGGAGGTGTTCCTTTTCCAGTATTTGCTGGAGCAAATCTTCAAACAACTGATGCATGAAATGATGGACAAAGATATGCCAGTACAGGTGCAGCTGTCAAAGGATGTAACAATGGACAAAAACGAAGAGCAAGCTCTCCGCTACTGTTCTGGATATATTCCAGCCAAGTTACTTAAACGTTACAAGAGTATAAAAAACAATCAGACAGCAGCTGCATTTGTAGAAGTACTCAAGTCTTGGGGAGAAAATAGTGTGGAAGATGCACCAACATTTGTGGAATATACAAAAGTCTGGCTGGAGAAACAGAACAGAGGCGGACTCTTTGTTGTGAAAGATAATGTTTACTTGTTTTTCAAAGCAATGGAGCTGATTGTAAGAGCAAGTTTGCAAAAGGATAATATTGCCCTTTTTCAGCATCTCAACATACAGATAGCACTACTGAACAACATTTGTGAAAGTGGAGAGGTCACACAAAAGTGGGAGCAAATTTCAGAACCACTTACATTGGAAAGAAGGGAGAAACTTTTTCAAGAGGTGGTCATGAACTTTTTGAAGATGCGCTGCGAGGCTTTCGTTAAAGTTTACATAATGATAAGAAAACAGAAGGAACGTGAAGTGTCCAAAAAGGGAGAAAAAAGTCTACGTAAAGAACTTTCAAAATGACTTCTCCAGTAGGCGTTCCATGGTGTGGGGGGGGGGTATTTGTTTCAACATGACATGGATGAAATATGATTATCTTTGTACAAACAAAACAAAGCTTTACACAGTTGTTTATGCATATTTTATAAATTATATTTTTTGGGGGGAGGGGGGAGGGGAGGCAGGGGGTTTGAAAAGAAAGTGCATTGCATGATTAGGTCAACTGCTTTTGATTAACTCCTGATAATTTATTAAAGAGATTTCATGTTTTAAAACTGAAAGCAATTTTCTCCTTTTAATTTTTTGTCTTCAGCAAGAAAAAAATTATGTAGTTATCCGACCATTTAAAATGACTATCTTCTTGACTTTATATCGACAAAGACCTCAATAAGCTCACTCTGATTTTTAGTTATTTCCAGGCCAGAACATGAAGCAGACGAGAAGCCCAAGAGGCACTTTGCCTACGTCCTTTGAAGGAATTTGTGCCTATGAAAATACCGAACATTAGTGTGGAGAAAGCTTTTCTTTCAATCCTCTACAGGGCCTACTGTCTCCAAAATACTTAATTTAGGCCAGTTGCCCTAACCTGTCAATGACAGGTTGCCTCCTAGAGGACACCTTTGTTAGTGTCTTCCTATTCTGTGTCTGTTTTGGCTAAGGGAAAGTTCTCTTAATAATGCCTGAAATGGTGCAAACTTTATCCAGAAATCCTCTTCACCCAAGGCCCTACTAATGGGAGATACTTCATGTAATCTTGCCTCAAACTGAGGTGAATAGACATCTGACAGAAAATGAATAAGATTCACTTAAGCTCAAAATATTACAGCAAAGAAGTCAGTAAACCTGGAAAATAGTATATATTAGGCCCGAATATTGCCTGAATGCCCACAAATCAGTAGTACTACAAATCAGTAAACCTTCAATAAACATTTCACAACATACGTAATCTGTTTTTTTTTCAACTTTTAATCTCTTATGAATGATATTGCCAATTTACAGTACTGCAATATGGTAGTAATCCTGCCTTACCCCCCCCCCCCAAAAAAAGGAATTGACACCAACCCGCATCAGGCTAGATTTCTCCGCAGATGCGCTCTTAGCGAGCCTATAATTTTTTTCCATGAATGTCCAACAACAAACAATACTACTGAACAATCACAGGATATTAAAATTACTTATTTACATGAAGCCCCTCTCAAAATACACAACAAGTACCCTCTAACCTAGATATAAATGAACTTACTGTAAACGGAGTTTCAATGATATCCGTTTCTTGAAAATAGAATAAAAATTGATAGTGTCATATGTCCATCCACACTTAACAAGATATAAGTATAACAATACCTGAATTGGTGCAAACTTTATCCAAAATCCTCTTTACCCAAATCCTGATTAATGGGAGATAATTCATGTAAAATTTCATGTCGGTTATTATTATTAAGCCATTCAGTCTCACCAACAAACTATGGCAATATCTTTAATCCCCCAAAATATTAAGCATTACAAGAGTTACCAATTTTTGCTTATTTGAAAGTCTGAGCCAACAATACACAGAGCTACAAGGCAGTAAAATTCTTTTTATGATAACTCTTATTTCTTGAAGATAAAGTTAACCAGTTCCTTAATTATGAACTGCCTACTATAAACAAACCATTGTCTCAAAGGAATGACTTTATGTTTGCACCACAAAAACACCAACATTCCTTTAATTAACCAGAATGAAAAACTGCATTGAGGTTTCGATTATGTAGCATGAGCAGTTTCCTTCATGAATTTTGACGTAATATATAGTACAACACACTTGATCTTAGTAAGTAATACAGTGAAAAGCACACAGGCTGTCCTGAAACACCCATTGACCTCAACAACAGCCTTCTTGTACTAAATGTGATACATCAACAAACATAATATGACATCTGTTCTTGTTGAAATATTGTGTAAAACATGGTTTTCAAAAATTGACCCCTGGTGAACTCAAACAACCATGTACCTCCGCCAACAACTAGTTAATGTGGTACAATGACATACCAAATATGCGATCTTTCATAGGTTCCCTTCTTGCAACATTATGTTTACAAGGCTTTTTGACTGTTGTCCCCAAATGACCTTTGCCTCCACCAAAACCAATAGGCTTCATGTACTCAGTGTAGTACTTCTACACACCACATATGAAAATGGCCTGACTTTTCCTTCTTGAGATATTGTGTTTACAAGCTGGGCGTAACAAAAACACGCACATACATACACGACAGCATGAATGCATTGGCTACGATTATCATAAACACCAAAAACTTAGGCCTATACCAACCAATATGTAAAATGTAAAGAGGGTTCCTGATGTCCAGAGTTCAACAAACTGTCTCACAGAGGAGCTTCTTTGGAAAACCCAAATTGGTGACGTTTCTTCCTTTTTTGCAATGGCTCTTCACTCTCTGTTGGAAGGGGTGCATCCCGGCTCCTTACATTACCTCGAGCAGGACCGCGAACAAGACAGCCAGCCACTATGTTCCTGACATATGCATGGCCAAACTGCTCAAGAGTTGGGTTGTCATGGTGCCTCCCTGCCCCCCGCTGCTTACCAAAGAACTCCTCAATAGGGTCTTGGTTTACCTTATCACTGAGAACATACCGGACCCCTTCCAGTCTAAGAAGCTTCCTGGCAATCTCAGTGAAAGAATGAACTGTGGGAGAATAAGAAAGCCGTTCTAATATTTAGAAGAAGTAACCAATTGTACTGGTTCAGCAGAGGACATTCACACTGTAAAATACATGTATATTTGACAAGAGGTCTGTATACTCTTGCAATTCATCCAGTTCACCTTAAATACTAGTAACCATTTTTGCATTCAACTAGTCTGGGAAATTCTAAAAGAAATGCAAGCCAGCATGGTATCATATGCCTATTAATTGAAGGGGAAATTTAGGAGATATTTCACAACCCTACACAAATTTTACCTGTTTATTTTTCTATCATTTTCTATAAACAGCTTACATTGATTGCATCTTTAAGCACATTGCCACAACATAAAAGCATATACTGCAGCATTTATTGCACTTACTTTAAGCAACTTTAGACAAATCAAACTATGCACTTCCATTCAAGTTGGGATCATCATTATCAAGTGCTAATCTTAAAATTATGTTAGACAATTGGACAGAAAGGTCACGATAAATAGTGCTAAACCACCATACCTGTTATGTAAGCTCCTGCAATGGTTTGCCTGCTAATACACAACTGGCCTTTTTCTTTCTTTGTCAGACCCTCTATGGTTTCACCCTCAGTTGCCCATTCTGTGAGGAATCCAAGGAAGTCCTTAAGCAGCCACTGAAATGAAAAATGAAAAATCTTTATGATCTGATGGACAGAATGGAGGTCATAATGAAAGACACAATTCAGTGGTAAAACAAAATAATGTAAACCACTGAAAGGAATAGAATCAGCTGTATTTTCTCAGAATTAGGTGGGGGGAAAATATAACATGCCAAGTCACTCTATGACATGTTCCTCAACAGTACTTTCTTAGTTTTCTTATAAGAGAAAGCCAGGTACTGTGCAGCTTGCGTTCTCTACTGTATCATAGTGTGAAGCTTACCCTTTAGCGATTGGACACTTATTTTCTCTCTGTCATAATTAATACAATATGATCTCAGTTGCACAAAAGGTGTGCATACCTTTTTGTACTATTTCGCAAAACTGGTACACATGCTACCAGTAGTGTGTAATGCATCTGCATATCTACACACTGTACAAGTGTTACTGCCAAAGAGTGTGTAGGTCTATTATATTTTGTTTTTTGTCAAACATCTCTATTAACAAGCAATGTATAGACATTATAGAAAAAAATGTATGCCTACCTCAAAGCGTGGGTCATCTTCAGAAGTGTATGGCTTCAGGTTTTCATTCCTAGAGCGAGTGCCTTGCTCCAGTCTGGCTACATTCAGGCAATCAAAAAATTTGTTCACCTTTCTTAAAAATAATATTGTTGAACCTAGCTCTTTTCTTTTCATAAGCTCCAATCCATTGGCCACAGTGTTTGACATGACCTGAGAAGAAAATACAAAGCATACACAAATAAATAAAATGGCAAATGACCCTGTTACGTTCAATGTGATGGTTTATGCATTGGGAATTTATGAATATATGCATTGCAAGATAAAAAGAGAGAAACAGAAATAGTATAACTGGTATTAACTAGCTATGTATTGTGTTATGAGTAAGTTCCCAAGCAAAGGTTACATGGGAGCATCACGTGACAATAAAATCCAAGTTACCAACATTTATTAAAAAGGCAGGACCACCTACTATGGGTAAGGTAGTTGCTCATTCTGAAATGGAGTTTGACAGAATATATCTGCATCTTGTGACCAATACAGATGTATCAACACTAAAGATAGAGCCTGTACTTACTCCTTTATGAGCCTTTTGCTTGTGATTGCCACTCATTTACTGTACATTGATGACTTATGAAAAAAAGATACAGCTTTAGCCTACTTCCTAACTTAATTCTGTTACATCTTTAAACATTTTTAAAACTTAATCTCTTCGATCATTCCAGTATGTACTGCATAGGTGTCAATCTAAAGAAATAGACTTAGGAACCAACACACTGTACCTGAGCTGCAAGGCGTACTTTCATCCGAAGGCCTGGTGTCAAGTACAGGTGTTCATGTGTAAGCTTCGGAGCAAACCGCAAGCCTAGCGTAGTTCTGTGCCGCCCTTGGTCCCATTCCATGAATGCTATCAGGTCTGTCCATTGAATTTTTTGTCCTCGAAACTGGAAATAAGATAGATAACATGTTTGTATTACATATCACCAAAAGAGTACAAGCACCACTCAGTGAGGTGAAAACATCGCATGAGTCTAGGGAAAGACAGACAAAAAGGAACACGAAAATTGATTCACACCACCATCAATAGATGTAGGACTCCCTTGCACAGTGACATAAAAGCCAACATAAAACTGATAAAATTAAAATACTTACTACTAAATTTCTGGTCTTTCTACTCCAGTTTGAATTTTCCATGTTGTTTCGGAGAGTCTTCAGGAGGTGTGGGACATCACAAATGAAATAAATTTTCTCATCATCCCCAAACCAGTTCCAACAAAAATGAGCAGGAGACAGTTCTGATTTTCCTTTTCCTCCTAAGTTCTGGTACAGTCTTCTATTACTAGCGGCACCATCACTTACAATACAGAGAACAGTTAAACCCATTAGCTTCAATGCTGTAATGACTTCATAAGTCATTTCATGCAGCTGGGAAGCTTTCAGACTAGTAGTTGCATAGTAAGCTACTGGAAATTTTAAAGAGGAGGTAATTCCTCTTGCCATAAAAAGCAGAACATGAGAAGCTAGAGCTGGATCAGTCTTGTCTGATGCGCACCTTTTCTCAAAATCCTCCATTTCACTGCTGATCGAGCCAATGTCACAGAAACCAATAAGCCTACCCGTGCTCCTTGAGAAGGCAAGTCCTGAGGATATTTTCATCTCATCCATTAGCAGTGCAACAAACCTTTCATGTTTCTTTCTTGATGCAATATTGTAGTCCCTGTAAAATTTTGTAAGCAATTCTGAGTTAAGGCCAGTATGAGGGTTGGTAAAGTGTGTATATTTATACAGTGTACTAGGATGAGGCAGAGAGAGATAGCCGGCTTCCCGAACAATGCTGTATGCAGAGGCTGACTTCATGTGAATAGCTATGGCCCATCTCAAAACAGCAGGATGCCATCTCATTTGTTTGGCTGGTTTTGATGCTGCCTCCATTTGTTGCTTCCACAACAAATGACAGTGACTTCCGGGAGAGAGTAATTTCTGAATGTCTTCTTTGCTTTTACCTACAATATCTCTTAGCTTCTCAGCTTCTTCTTCTATAATTTCTACAGAATCCTCTTTCAGACACTGTTCAATTCTTTCTTTAAATCTTCTATTTTGCTGGAGAACACTTGTCTTTTCACGATTCAGTTGACCTACTTTTTCACGCAATTCACCTGGAGATAAAAATTTGGTTGGAACAGATTTGGCCTTTGTCTCATTTCTCTGTTTTTGCCCTTCCTGTGCTCTCTGCAAGGTAGATCTATACAACAAACACACTTTGCATAGAGTAAATGACCTATTGCTTGCAGTAGCTACAGACTGTGGTATTAGCAGCTGACAGTTTGCATGCCTTATGGTGCATTTTGACTGCAATGTTCTCCCATCATAGTAGCCTTTCTCCACAGTCGCGATAGTAGATCCACTCTGCGACTTCAGTCCACAGTAGAGATTGGTATGTGCTAGTTCTTGGAAGTCACCATTGCCAGGACAAATGGATGCATCCAAAAATTTGGTTGACACATCTTCCATAGATTTAAAGGGAATCTCAACCCTCTTACCAAGAACAAAGCAGTCAATGTTTTGGCCTTTCACTGACACTTTCTTCAAAATTCCATTGCCCCCTCTATCCACAACAACTCCAACAACCTCGCCTTCTTCATTCCAAGAAAACATTCCTTGCTGCTGTAAAAAATCAGCTACAACCTTGGCATCCCACTGTCTTTCAGTACACACTTGACAGGCATCATCATGAACTGAAAACTTATGGATGGTGATGTTTGGAGGCTGGAGATCTTTCTTTCGCTTGTACTTATTTTTTTTCCAGCGAGATACCTTCAGTCTACATGTGTCGCATATGGAAGGAGGATGGATATCCTGTAAGTCTTCATTAATGTCTAAATCCAAGCTGCTATAAATATCACGACTGAGATCCCATTTTGTGGTTAATTTGGCAGCAGCACTTTCATGACCTCTTGTTCCGCAGAGCCTACAAATGACCGACAATAAGGTCCTGTGCAGATCCATCTAAAGAGATAAAAGCAAGATCAACATGATAATTTATTTATACCTACTTTATCCTTACAAATTTACACATTGGTATCATCATGCCATGTAATATTAGGGAGCTGCAATATCCTCAGAATACTAACATACATATGTAGTTATGTACATATAATCAAGGGCACTAATTTAGGAGTTGTTAGGCTGTAAACTGGTCTAAACTCCTCATTGGATTTCATACGAAGTACAATAATATTTCTTTTTTGTAACCAACCTGTACCATCAAAGAGCTACATGATGTATTTTTTCAACTAAGTTAGTCCCTATAGTTAAAGGCCTAATATGACATAATGATGCAGCATCTTCATACCCCAACATAGGTGTGAATTTCATATTCCCACTGCAGTCGTATATACTGCTTGGTGCCCATTCACAAGGTCACATAACCAATAATCTAATCCCTGACCCTAACTGAACACCCAACATAACCACCAACCAAAGCCCCTCATTTTAAGTCATACATAAACCCAACATGAAGTAAGCTTGCAGCAGTATGCAACATTTCCCTAGCAGTATTGAGGAAGTGCAATAGAAATGTTATATTAATATTGCAAGGGCATGACCATGCATCCTATAGTCCTGGTTTTAAAACATGTTTCGTTATCTTAGTCTAGGCCTAGTCCTAAACACCTAGGCTAATCTGAATCAAGTGTAATAATTCAATACTTTGCCCTGTCAACAATCTAATCCATACAATTGGTGTGTCAGAAGCAGCTGGCAGCCCATGCATTGACTTTTTTTCTCAGAATGGCTAGATGTTTCAAACCCCTACAGGCTAGCCTAGGTTACAATACAAGTGGCCCCCTTCGCTCTGACGAATAAGAATTTTTGAAATCCCTTCATTTGAATGTTCTTTATACTGTAATTCTTCATACTACTTCATACTGTAACAGAACTTCTAGTTGACTTGTAAATATAGGCCTAGGGCCCTGAGTAAAAATTCTGAATATAGCCTTAGCCTATAGAATATAGGATAGCAATATTCTGGTGCAGCCTAGTGTAGTCTATCCCATTACTATTAGGCCCATATGTCATAATACACTAGCAAATATTGCATAAATAATAAAGAGCCTAGGCTCTGTCGTAATTGCTAGGCCTAGGCTAGTATTTTTTCTCATTGGGATGGCCTAGGCTAGTCCTATTCCTAATTCCATTGCGTAGGACTATTTCTAGAATGTCTTCTCTTGTTTACTTCCTTGATGATAGCGACACAAAATTTGGCTCTTTCGCGCCAGTTACCATGGTAACGAGGAACCAAAATGATAAGAAAACTTAAAAGAGAAGGCGAATGAAATTAAATTTTAGACACATTCGACGCTAGGTGACGCTCCTCAATCGTACATGGTAGGCTAGGATTAAGACTATACTATGTAGTTAGCCTAGTGTTAACCTCTGGAAAGTTGAGGAACTTTTATAAAAACGCATTTTTTCACCGATTTTTTTGGTTTCTGTGACTCACAAGTGCACACAAATATTGGTATGTATGTCAACTTAGAAACTTTGTAACTTACCATGGGAAAAAAGTACAGAAAAATGGTTTTGACGATGAGTTGTTTACACTTTCCTCTGTAGCTGAACTTGCATTACGCATAGGCTGCAACGATATACAAGCACTGCACATGTGTATTTTGACGAGAGTCGACTTTGTTCGGGGCAAAGTTCAACGGAGTGCTAGTCACGTGACAAGATTGTTTGGTCAGCGTGGATGGCCTTGGCGGCACAAACCTCCTTTCCAAAGGGCATTTTTATGACCCAAATGGGAGTTGCGGTGAGGATGAAATGTCAAAGAATAAGGAAGGGGCGCATGGCGGTGTAATTGGGTGTTGAGAGATAGGGTAGTAAAATGAATCTTCGAGCTCTCTCCAGTTAGAGTAGCAGCTCCCTGCTCAAACTAAGTCTTTACATACTATGCGACCCTTAGCCAGAGAAATTCTACTTGCATGCCAAAAATATTATGGTTGGTGACCTTGCATGGGGTCATCCCAACACATCTGCCACCAGAAGCCGTTAATGAATGCATAACATTTACTAATCCAGATATTTCCATTTCCTTGAATGAAGTACAAACGGTTATTTCTATGATAATGAATGTATTACCCGAGAACTAGTTGACATAGATCTATTCATCTGATAGTGTGGTATCTACGAAATCCGATTTAGAATACTGTGTTCATTTCGCTGTGGTTGTGAAACTATTGATAGTGCTGTATTAATTTGTAAACAGGCATCTGACCTTTAACGCACTTTAAGAAATAATACCCCTAAAAGTGAAATCCGTTGGAAGAAAACTTATGCAGACTTACCTTTAAAACTAGGTGTGAAATTGGCTTTAAAACGCCTAAGAGTAATAATAATGCTGACATTGATTATTAAATAATGCAGATTTTATTTACTAATGACAAATTGTATAAATTCAAAACGATTGATTCTCCTCTGTATACGTTTTGCATACGTTCGGTTGAACAATACATAACTTTTTTTATAAAATGATAAAGCATTCTGCAAAGAATAACGTATTTATTATAAGCTCTGGTCTACTCTGAAGACTTGTTTTGATGCATTTTCTGCATGCTGGGAGAATGTTAAAACTATAATTGAAATGCTTGCGGTTCAGCACGGCACTCGCATTGTTCGTCAGAAAGGAAAACGCTTCACAGATCTCCAAACGATTTACAGGAGATGGCAATACTATTAATACTGGTGCTTATATTCGTTCCAGAGTCAAATATTTTGAAGAAGGGGAAAACCCTCCGCATTCTTCTGTAGAAAAAAACAAGCGTCAAGCCGAACAGAAAGTGCTTCACCAAGTCCGCAAACCGGACGGTAATATCACCTGAAACAATAAGGGAACTCTCGAAGTTTTCCACACGTTCTTTATTGATCTCTATTCCGATCACGGTAGGTTTGATAAGATTTCTCAAGATGTTTTCATAAATCGTTTAAACATCACACTATATAATGAGGACATCGAAAGCCTTGAAAAACATATTACACTATAGGAGATAAAGATTGCTCATTCTTTTGCTTCCAATAATCGGGTCCCCGGGTATCAATGGTCTACCGTATGCATTTATTTCCTATTTTTCTATATATTTTGGGCGAAGACTCCTCGATGTCTTTAACGACATTTTCAAAACAGGCAATATGTCCATATCCCAAAGTTCTATCACCGTTACACTTCTCCCAAAGAAAGGTGCTAAGACTGATCCTATCAAGTTGCGTCCAATCAGTCTGCTAAACACAGACTATAAGCTGATGTCGAAAGTATTACAAATTAGAATATCTAAGGTATTGCCTACAATTGTGAACGAGCATCAAACGTGCTCCGTCCCTCGCAGATCAATTCATGATAGGTGATTTCTTATGAGAGTTCTCAAGCAGCTACGAGTTGGTCTAAGGTTCCGAAAATGGGTGTCTATTTTGTACAATAGCTTATACAGCCGTATACTTATTCGTTGTGGCTATTCGAACGAACGTAATGGTACGAA
>JAAAKB020124985.1:0-12711 GCA_010014835.2 Apostichopus leukothele | reverse complement strand
ACGAAATCTGAACTGTTGAGGCAAATGTCTGTGCTGTCATTCACTGTCATTCGTTTTAGTCAACGCCATTTTTTAGTGTGTACAACATATTGTCATTCGTTATGTGTAACGCAATTGTCATTCGTTTTAGTAACACCCCATCACATCAATGCATATAAATAACTTTTGTATGCAAATCAGTGTATCTTAGATCGTGGAGTATCCCCTGCGAGTGTTTTTTGAGATTATCGATCTTTTATCAACTTCAGCTGTAAGATTGGTAAGAAGTGAGTTGTGACTCAGATCTCTGTATATGTTGGTCTAATTCATTAACTACTTAATATGCAAAGCAGTTTGTGATCTTTCGACAACTACAGCTATAAGATTGGTATTAGTAAGTTGTGACTCAGATCTCCATATATGTTAGTCCAATTCATTAAATACTTTTTATGCAAATCAGTTTGATCTTTCGTCAACTACAGCTATAAGATTGTTAAGTAGAAGTAAGTTGTGACTCAAGTCTCCCTATATGTTGATCCAATTCATTAACTACTTTGTATGCAACTCAGTGTATTACCCTAACTGTATCTTTGTTACATATAGGATAACCAAATTCTTACACGGCGAGATCAAGATTATGGTTGATTTGTAACATTTACTACGTCTATAAATTTGGAAAGAAGGGTCTAAGCTTAAAGCTACCCTTTTGTAGACTTGTGTAATTCATTAACGACTTTCTGTGCAAATCTCAGTGTATTATTGTGACTGCATTGGTTTGATAAGTTCCTTCGTTGAGAATGTTCGTTATATTTAGCTACAGCTTTAAGATTTCGTAGGAGGTGAGTGACCAAAGATTTAAATTCATGAAGTAAATATCAGTATTATCCTGGTATCCTGTCAAAATTATTTTGAAATAATGAAGCAGTGAAATGATGTTAAGGTTGTGTATGTTAAAGAAAAATAACTTGTAAAAAATTCACAATTTTTTGTTCTGATCACATTATTCCAGTTAAATTAAGAAATGTAACAGCATTTGTTTCTTGAATAAAGAGGAAGGGGCCTCTGTACACAGTTGAGGAGAATCCGGGGAGGAGTGGGTGGTTAGGACCTGTAGGAAGGGTAAGTCTAAGGAATGGGTGGGTAGGCTCCAGGTGGAAGGCTAAGTCTAAGTAACATGACTATTTGGACTTTTGAAAGGAACACAAAGTTTGTATAGAAAGTGGTACAGATTTTCATTCCTTTAGTTTACTACTATATCCTAAACTGACAATTCCCCTTATGTTTTGTTGACTTTATCAATGATATACTGGTAAGTTAAAAAAATCATAACATTTTCTGTAGAAAACACAAACAAGATTCCTCTTCATACTATCAACAAATATATTTCTCCAGAATAAATGCATGACATAGTATAACAGTGTATGAGATTTTGAGAGAGGGTCATTGAACTAGAACATATTATTATGGATTCTGAAAAGTAGTATTGGCTAAAGTTTTTGCATAAATAATTGTTAGGTGTTTCGCATAAATCACAGAATTGTTCAATGAGCTGAAACTATGCAATGAAGATTACCCTTTACTAGAGATGGGAAGAACATGAGAAAAAAAACCCCCAAAATACTTGTTAAGGAAATAGTAACTATTTGTCATTAATTAATAATCTCATTATGGCTAGAGAAATATTGTTTAAGTTCATAGTGGACAAAATGACTGCTATACTAATAGCTATAACTGTTAATTGTTCATGTTTCTGAATATTCTGACAGGAGTGTTCATATCATTCATTACCAATGACATTCATGTTGGGATCAAGGCCTAAAGCCCTTCAATGTTTATTCATACAGCAATTCTATGAATATTCAACATCATCATGATTATGTGTAGACATAGAGGAACTTTCAAATATGGACATCCCCAACATATGGCATTGTTAAGAAGACCTGCTAAAAACACTGCCTAAGAGGACTAAAGAGTGATGCAAAAAGGAAGCATCGCTTGATGGTACCAAACCTCAGTGTAAGTTGCCTTCAATGTGCTTGGTTAATACCGTCCTGTGAACTTGTGAATTATGAAAAAATCTGTCCCAAAATTGATAAAATGTCAAAAAAAACATATTTCAAAAAATTGGGGAAACTATTTGTGCAACACTTCAAAATCCCAAACACCTTTTTTTCTCACTGTATAGTCACCTTCTTATCCATTTCATTTCAAATCAATGCCAACTAGACCCATACATGGTGGAGCACGTTGAAAATTAAAATAAACCGAACTTGAGAATTATTTGATAAAACAGACTAAAAGGTTGTGACCACACACTGTTATATGTCAAGATGAACTGCAAAACACTGTTAAAACCATCGTAACAAAGACCCTGGTATCAAAATCCACCGTAACTTGGCCATACTAAATCTCACATATACAGTACATCCTTTTGTTCAGAAACCTCAGGATGTTCAATTGTCTTCCAATTCCAGGATTTTTTCTAGATTGGTAGCTGGAAGTTCACTTTCAGGTCCACATCCTTCGCGAGACCCACGATTGTAGATAAACGCACAACCTGAAAGAGGAAATCCAAAATTGTTAAATATAGAGAAGAATTTATCTGTGAATGATAAAACCTACTAAACAGTTATTGTGTAGCAGGTTGTCACTTTTATGTAGACAAATTATTTTCCTGAAAAATTAATCACATCTGAAAGATGATCAAATAAGGGCTGTATTATTCGAGTAATGTGTTCACCAGGATTTGTAAACCCATTTTTAACTATGGGAGGTATTCCTTGTCTTTCTTCCTTATTACTCACTATGGAGTCTGAACTCAAGTACATATTCACTTTGACTCATGGACTTGTACTCACACTACAAATCTGCTATTATCTTTTAACTTAATAGAGACAATGCTAGGATGAGAATTATGGGAATATTAACAAATGACAACTGAAGATGTTTCAATACTCACCTTTTTGGCAGCTTCGTCTAAATCATCACAGGCCAGGATTCTGAGCTGACTTGCATCTATTAACGCCTTGGCATCCTCTACTTGAGTTCCTAGGCAAAGATAATTATTGAAATAAGTTTATTAATGACATATCTAATAATCCAAAGGAGCAGTCCAACAGTAGCGTTTAATATGCTCACCATACATAAACCACTTCATCTTTCTTTAACAAATGTGGAATATGAGTCGGTTTTCATGCCATGAAACTCTTAACCTCAGAAGGGACGATATTAACATCCTCAATATGCCAAAAGTTTTGAAAAATTCTCAAGTTAAATCTTCTTTACCATAACATGTTACATGCGGTAAGGCAAGCCAATTGTAAGAACGATATTGTTGTTTAACTATTTTTCCTGTTATCTGTAGTCCCTCCCACTATTCCCTCCCATCCCCATCCAAGTAGCTACACCATACAGTCAAACTTACCTTGCAGTCTCACTACAATGGGCACTTTAAGATCTAGTTCACTAGCAGCAGAGATGATGCCTTGAGCAATGATGTCACACCTCATGATACCACCAAAAATATTTACAAGAATGGAGTGCACCTGTAAGAACAAGGAAATCCATTGGGTAGCTAATCACACAATTAAAATCAATTTTCTTTACCCCTCCCTGGACTGTTACAAGGTACATACAAATTTAGAACAGTGCACACTGTAATTTCTGAACCTGATTATCAGTTTCGAGGAAGAAAGTAAATGTTTAAATATATATAAACATTATAAATATATTATTTATTTTATATATTAATATTTAAATATATATATTTAATTATATTGATGATCAACAAATCCTGGGATACTGAAATGCACAAACTTTACTCCCCAATACCAATTCCACACAAGCAATTACTCCCTGAAATGCTGAGCCATTAGAAGATTAGAACACAAAGACTGCAGAGAGAATTACTCAGTTGTACTTGATTCCTGTCTGGTAGATTCCTGTATGATACCATAAGTCATATTGCTGGTAATGATGTTTGCAATGCAAATATCTGAACGGCTAGAACATGACAGACACGATAATGAAACGACAGGGTTCGGATAACGTTTTGACCCAATGATTCCATCGGCAGTAACTGATATCCGATGTAATGGTGAAGACTGTGTATTATGAGTAAAAGTAACTGGCGAGGCAGCCGCATAACACACCCACCTTTGGGTCAGAGGTTATGAGGTTGAAGGCATGTTTGACCTGTTCTGCGGTGGCTCCTCCGCCGACATCTAAGAAGTTTGCGGGAGATCCACCGTTGAGTTTGATGATGTCCATTGTGGCCATGGCTAAACCAGCTCCATTGACTTTAATGGAAATAATATCAACTAACACAGGTAAGTTTTTTTCTATGTAGCAATTTTCTGCATTAGTAGGTAAAAACTACATCCATGCAACTTACTCTAAGTACTGCAAGAATTGAATCTTTCAAGCTTTGGGAAAGTTTATGAAGGTATCTGGCAACAACAGCAAAAGGAATGACACCCTGGTGATCTGAAAATCTTGGTCTTTTTCTCTTTACAATGTACATTTCATTCACTGAGGCAGGAAGTATTTTCAGGAAGAGGGAGCACATCTCAAGTTTCAAAGCAAAATCATCAAGAATCCTGTGTATGGCACTTAATGCCATTGTCACTTCTAATATCCCTATAGGGGGATATGAACCAAAATAACATCATGAACCTAAAATATAGTGGTAACTTCTCCATGCAGCAATTAAAAGAGGTCTTAACCCAATCATCATTCATCCATTTATTTTAATCATTATCAATCCATGTTTATCTTGTTCTTAGCAAGAACACCTGTAAAACGTATTCAAATGGGGTGATATTCCCATTAGTGTGTATAGCAACATTCCCACTAGGAGATCCAATATCTCCATTCACCACAATGTAACATATGTATTAGGTTGTATAGGAACTATACTTATTGTAAATACAATTGTCACACACACACATCCAATGCCTACTCCAAAAGAAACTGAAGTGATATATCCATTGCATTGTACAGCAACAATTCTAATTGTATATAGAATCGTAAGAATCCTCACCAAGACATCCAATGTCTCCATCCAGCTGAATGTAATTAAGGTCATATTCTGCGGCTTTAACTTCTCTGGCATCTTCCTGAGTCCTGTCTCTTAACGAGAAGATGTGCTCTTGCCGGAACGCAGCATTGTCATCAAAGTTCATCTTCGCATCCATGCAGAGTACTAGAGACGGTTCGAAAGCAAAACTTAAGTGTAAAAACTGTCACTGCCAACAAACTTGGCCACATATCTATCAAAATATTTGTGAGCTGTGTCTTATTACTAGAAAATTGTCTGTTACGTTTTTCATTGTAATCATTGATAGATTACGAACAAGTTTACTGAGGCACATTACAGGAGCTATTTGTGTTTGCAAGATAACATCCCTGGCCTTTGTAATACAAAAGCAAAAAAAGAATAGTTTTTTTGTTGCTTTGGTGTCACTTCCACAACCAGTGGTGAAAGTAAGGTTCCAGGACCAGGGGCTATTTGCTGTGGAGTGTGGGGCCCTGGTTCTGGAAACTTTTTGAAGAAACTAGAGCAACCCGAGTGTAACCTGTAGCCATTTACTATTTACCAAATGTATCATTATTTTCATTACTTCATTTGATGTGCACAAATATCATGCAACAACCAAAGTGCCAATCGTTTAAGTTTGCCATTTATTTTTGCTTTAAACAAGTAACACCATTACAACCCTATCCCTTCTCAAAATATTTATGATACGGAGTGTTAGCTCAGTGGTTAACGCCGGTGCCTTTCAATCATAAGGTCCCCGGTTCGAGTCACTCCCAGATTAATGTATGTCGTCCAGTTACAGAGTTGTTGACAATTAACAATTCATAATCATGGACGTTAAATATGAATGTAAGAGACTGACTTCGGTCAGCTTGCGGCTTTGATAAGCCCTTGAGGCTTCTTCGCGAGTTCCTTCTTGCAGGAGGATCTAATATACATACATACATATAATTGTCAGGAGATAAAAGCAAATATAAGTCATTACCATTGCCATTGTTGTCTTCTGTAAGTGGGTTAATCTCTACCATGGTGCAGTCCTTCTCAATAAATAGATTATACAACTTAATGAAACAATCTGCTGCCTGTTGAAGAAAAGGAAAAGACACAATGGAATTTACATCAATTGCAATGCAACTTATGTTAAACTTCAAACAATTATCAACAAGGATTTTCCACAGAAAGCATCTAGTTTCTATAATATTGAAAGAAAAGTTAATGGATACCTATCTAGGCATAAGACTGTGCATAAATTAATAAGAAATGTTCAACATCCAATTTTAAATGTTGCAGCTTTTTTATAAATAATCCTAAAATATTACACTCGATGAAACGTTTAGCAACATGATTGGTTTCGATGATAATCATAACCTTTGTAGTCATGCAATCGAATAGGTGTGTATGTGTGTGTGTGATGCCTTGCTTGTAAAGATGATATCTCAAGAAGGGAAGCTTGGACCAATCTCATATTTGGTGAGTAGGTGTACAACATTGAGTAGAGGAAGCCTATTGTTTTTTGAGGTCAAAGCGCAATTGGGGTCACTAGTGGTCAAATCGTGAAAAACTTGTAAACACATATTTCAGGAAGGGAAGCTTAGACCAATGTCATATTTCGTGTGTAGAAGAACTACAATTAGGAGAAAAGGCCTATTGTTTTTAGAGGAGTTCAAAGGTCATTTGGGGTCAAATTGTGAAAACCTAAAAAATATCTCACAAAAAGATGTTTGGATCTATCTCGTATTTCGTGAAGGAGTATCACATTAAGTAGAAGAAGTCTATCGTTTTTTTGTGGAGGTCAAAGGTCATCTGGAGTCACCAGAGGTCAAACACTGAAAACCCTTTTACATGATATCGAAAGATGGAATCGTGGAGACTTCTAATACTGGGTGTGTGGATGCATCACATGTTGAGTACAAGACCCCTATTGTTTTTGGTGGAGGTGTGTATATAGTAGACTGACCTGTGTTAACCATGCCATAGTGTAATTGTACATCCAAATGGTAGTTCGGGCTATTTATATTGTAACATCTATTTCTGGTAAACGAGCAGAAGTATAGTGCAATGAAGTCATCAAAACCTCATTGCGTTTTACATTCTGGTTTTTATCACAAACTCATTCCAAAATTTGGCCTGAAAATCAGCATGGTGCTGCCTACAGCCAGTAATACTTTACCTGTGACACACACTTATCAGAGAACCCCATCTTCTTAGCCAAACTTTCAGCTTGTTCCCTTTGGATCCCTGAGAAAATGAAAAAAACCTCCTTTCCTTTAATTGTTCACTCATGTTGGTTGCTTTCTGCAGTGAGTTGAGGATGGGGTGGGACCATGGGACTTGAAATTTTGGAGTTTTGGACTCTTGAGCATAAGGACCATTTTGTCTCATGATTTAGGTTCAGTGTAATGTTTACATGTACACTTAAATACAACTTATGGTGCTATTACAGGCAATGTTCTTTGCAGAAGTTACTAGTCCTACCTCTCATATAGGATGTACACTTAGAATATGGTCACATAACAAATTTAGTTTCAGGCGTGCTGCTACTACAACCACATTTTGTCATATGATCTTTTAACTACCATGGATATTTCTGTCAATGACCAAGTCTTTTGGAAATATTGTCTTACAATTAGGCCTACCAATACTTAAAAGTCATTTGACAGGTATTGTATGAATCTTCAGTCTGGGTTAATGTTCCACAACATCATCCCACAGTTAGATTAACACCCCTCCCCCCCCCCCCTGATTCTTCCCCTTCTTACCTGTAACAATGTCTATAGGTTCCGCAATAATTGCTTCTGGGGTTTCTTCTGCCACTTCTTCAATATTCACACCCCCCTGTGAACTACCAATGAGGACTGGACCCTACAACAGAACAAGGATTCAAAAATGGAAGTTGTCTTCAGAATTTCTCAAGCTTGCTTCAACAAATGAAAAGCTTTACTCTGTTACTGAAACATCTAACTTAATCATGTTTACTTGATGCATAATTTGTGCATAAATAAAGTACATAATTTGTTATTTAATTTTACTATTAAATAGTGATTTAATTTAAGGCACAAACTTAATTTGAGTTATCCTGTATTTCTTTATCACTTGATCTAACCAACTACTCTGAAATACGAACCAGGATATCATACTTATAACATCTCCCTGTGTTGTACTGCATTTATTTAAAAACATTTATCTTTCATACATACCATATGTGTTCTGTCCATTGTGATTGCAAAATAATACTCTCTTCTAGAATACATTCTTTCAACTATTAAAACCTGTAAGTAAAAAAAGAAAATACTCAACTCAACATATCGGTTTTTCATTACTTATTTTTATAAACATTTACTCAATCTTTCACTAACACAACTTTCGAAAGATTACTGGTGCTTAAAGAGAGATGTGTCATTTTCTCACTAACACTGTTATAATCAAGAGGCGTTGTGGGTCGGACAATTTTGTAGGTAGACACTTGGTAGACACATTGTTGGGTAGACACTTTTTGGTAGATGAGTCTGAAAACATACAATTATAAATTCACAAAAAGGTTGCTATTTACGTGATTCAATTCGGGAATCCACAGAATTTTAATCGACCATCCGATGAATTTGGAGATATCTCATTTGCTTCACAGTAAGGTCGTCCTAAGTTGTCACTTGATTATTGCAGGGTACTATGTTAAAGTGTTAAACCAAAGGAAAGACACTGATTGTAACAACATTCCAGTCGTGATGTCTCAAAAATAGATAACCACAATTACCTTCTAGTATTCCTATAAACCATGTTAAGCACATAACACTTTGCAGCAGTCTCAGCTGCTCTCATCATACTAAGTATTCCACAGACATAAGGTTTAATATCACAATAGATTGCTTTGATGCTGTGGCTAACCTACCACTGTGTTACTTACAACTAACTTTCAAGAGAGCTAACAAATATTGTAACATCACCCATCTTTACCGAATTATTGGCACAGAAATGATAATTTCATATCAATAAATTTAATACATTTTTACCGAACTACAGATCCTTCCTTCATCACCAGTTTGCTTTGTGATGAGTTTCTTTCCAATCATTTGATCTGCTAATTCTTTGACTTCTTCAGGCCTGTGTGAGAAAGGTTACAAGTAATGTTTAAGCAAAATTAACATAATTAGGATAATTATGACATGTCATAGCCAAGACGATAACAATAAAGATTGGTTGTCATTTTGAAGTCATTGCTTCCATATACAAGCTTTTAGTTGTAAGACATGCAAATGATTCCTCAAATTCTCAGCTTATTTCAATGATCTGCTAACTTGTTACTAGTGTAAATGTGATCATTTAATGTTTTATGAAGTATCTAATACTAAACCTTCCTCTAAGCATTTACATATTTTTCTTTATTGTGAGATGCTATAAATTGTTCTTATATTTTTGTATGAATCAGCCTGACAAGACAAGGCTAGCTTTAACAACTGACCATCACATTTACACCCTTTACTTACGAATATGCTAATTTAACCCCTCCTTTAAGACCACTTTCAAATGTCCCCTTTCCTCGTCCACCTGCCAACACTTGGGCTTTCACAACCACATCTTCCGCTCCTGAAATGGAGAAGAAAAGGAAGCCAATTGAAAAATTTGTCAAAAATATCCTATGCTCACAACATAGAAATTGTTCATTCTCATGAACAATGAAAAACAAGAGTAATCTGAACTAGTAAAGTGGATTGGACTGGTCCAGATCTGATGTTTATTATTTTAACAAAAGAACTGACCTATCAGCTCATGTGGTCTGTAAACTTGAAATAATTTAATAATTGCAGCTTGTAAACCAAGTTTTTATATCTTATCATAAAATACTCAAAATATCATACTTCACAGTCAAGAAACTGTTATATTGTACACTTCCATACTCCATTGGCCAATTTGAATAGCATTTCACTTTACTATACCAGACAAATTATTCCCTGCTAAAAGTTTGTTCACAAGCGCAACTGTTTGAAATCCTCCAAATGTAATACTATGAGATCTTAAGATTACTAGTTTAAATTTTGCAAAGACCCTCTTAAAGATACATGAGGCAACTACTAAATTTGATGAAACTGACATGAATGAATCATCCTTTGAACTTGCAGGTCTGCATGTTGAAAGAACTGAAGTACACAAGCAAAATCTGCCATTTCTGTCAGACTTCAAATCTTTATCATTTTGCTGCATGTAAACTTTTGCTTTGTCACCTCCCCCACATGTCTTTGCTCATTTTAGTGGACACTTGAAAACATTTCCGCTATTTTATCATTTACACAGTTCACAGTATAAATTCCGTTAGCAGACAAACCTAAACTTTTGGCAATTTCATAAGCCTGTTGGGATGTTTTTGCTACTTCTGCCTTTGGTGTTGGTATCCCAGCACTCTCCAGGAGATCATAGCTGACGTATTCATGGACCGAGAGATTCCTCTTCTTGTCATTTGCCAAGGCTAGTGATGGAGTTAAGAGCTGTAAAGAATTTAAAATAAGGAAGTCACTATGCTGAAAACTAGATGATAAAAAAATAGTGTGATTAGAATAAGTTATAATCTGTTCTAGGCCTAGAAAGGGGAACCCAACACAGATGGTTGCAATAGTCATTGTGTGTCCAATACAATAGGTGAGTCACACAATGCAATGTATGATACACTTTGTAACATTTTGATGTTACCCTTGCATCCATATGGGAGAATTTAAACAATTGATGTGAATATCAAGTATCATTCTGTTTCCAGGATAGCCACTGGGCAAATCTTAATGTACATTAGTTAAACCAAATGGCTGGTAATTTGTAATTAAACTTAAAGTAACAATAACATGCAATGATGCAAAAGCGCAACGGCTTGAGATAAAGTGTAAATATACTGGAGCTTCCTTAACTCACGATTAGAAGCGTAAACCCGAGGCATAAATTATTGTCATGACTGTACCTCCGCAAGGCAAAAAAACCGAACTAGCCTGTAACAAGGCTTGGTCACCCTAGCCTAACGTTAAAAAAATGTTCCAATCACAGACCTAACGTTATGTTTATTATGATTAAAGGTTGCAAACTGTACAGTAAACAGTATAGCATAATTGCTTATCCTAACTTGATTTTCCATTGAAATAAGCAAAGTTCCTTACTCACCCTTGATGACAATAGGCACCTTGCAGCTTTCAAAGACATACAACCACTTTTATACAAGCAGGAAGCCATAATTGAAGAGTTTTCCGTGTACTACACGGAGAGAACACACGTCGAAATTTAGAGCATCAGTCTCCAAACAAGTCAAAACGGACCTCGGCAAACTACACTTAGTACTTACGTCCTACGGCAACCTTTCAACATATAATCTATAGAACGCCAAACTTCGCGCAAGTAATTTTAAACAAACACAAATTTTTAATTACAGATGTTGTTTACTGTGGTGCGATCACTTAAAATATCCATACAGTCCAAATTGATGGTTTCGGTCTGGAATCTGAGGTTTGTGGTTGAGCTCTATAAAGTGTTTTGTTAATGTATAACAATCATGTTTGTAACTTTTAATCATTGTTATTTACTGAGGAGGAACATAAGTGATAGTACTCTTTCACCTAATCAAGAAATGCATCTCAGCTGCCTTTGCACTGGTCGGACATTAACTACCTTCATGATACGCATGTCAATGGTCCTGCACATAGTGACTAATACATACATATTCAGGTATGTTATTGTGGAGTTGGCTGATAAACATGTAAGACAAAACTCATCGTTTCATTGAAGTTCTTGAACAGTGCTTGTAAATAATCTGATTAATCATATAAGGAACAATTTACTGTTAAGAGAAAAGAAAAATAGTTAGAACCCGTGGTACGAGTGAAAGTACATGATGTTTGCCTTTCTGAGAAGGAAAACACTTAACTGAAATTTTACGATAGACCTCCCTAAAACACAAGGTGTTTACACTTTTTTTAAAGTTTATTTTAGATTGCTTTTCCGTAAGTCGATTTAGCATAGAAAGCTTTGCTTTGTGTTCTGGGGGAGGAAATTACGCGTCATTACTGGTAAACCTCATATGATAATGTTTTTGTTGATAAATTAAATTGAATTTCTATGGGCCGGATTACACATTGTGCTATATAACACATCAGTTGTATACATAAGACATATGTCACACTCACAGTTAAAAAGCCGCGGCCGAGATATAATGTACATGAAAAACTTAAGAGGATCAATATATTGGTCGAATGAGCCCACCTATAGTAGAATCATGAGAACCGTTGGGATGTGTCTACATTTTTTCTAGCTTGAAATGATTTAAATCCCGGAAAGCTCTCACTTTTGCACTGGTGGCCTCCCATAGTTGAAAAACGACTTGAAGCAAGTAATTGTGTTTACCGGTTGTTCTGATTTAAATCCGTGTCGAAATTTGAGCTTGAGGTTTCCACGAACATTTATCGATATGTTAAGATACTTTATGTTACCTTAGTAAGTCTATATTTTATGCAATAGCATGTATTTAAGAGATTAATGTGATTACTGAACCAGAAATAGGTACAGGCTAGGCCTAAGTTTGGCATCCACTCAACTTAGGCCTAGCAGTAGCAATGTAGCATAACTGTTATCGCCATTGGTACTAGTAATACTAGTAGCATGGACATGGACAATTCCGGACACCTAAGCCTTAAAACACCCCAAAACTATATCTATTTGGTATAAATCAC
>JAAAKB020124875.1:0-12712 GCA_010014835.2 Apostichopus leukothele | reverse complement strand
GCATCTTGCCCAAGGACACAACGTAATGAACTAGGCAGGAATCGAACCAGCAATCCTTGGATCACGAGTCCGAGGCCTTAGCCAATTGGCCACCACGCTCTCAAATCTATGTTAATCAGTGTTTTTTGTTGTGATTATCATTTAAATCCTGTTTCATTCATTCATTCATTTACTTAAAAATAATCCTTTGGTCCTTCAGCGTGAATCATTTGCATTTCTGGTAAGGTGATGTCATATTTCATCTCTTTGTCTCTTTTTAAACTCCACTCTGCAAACATTCGGCAAAGAAATGCTGAGATTTTATCGTATATTTCTGATATATTTGTATACCCCCCAGTCTCCCTTTTTGTAGGGGGGGGGTAGAGGTGTGTGACTGTGCAAATCTTCCAGAAGAGTATTGATGTGAAAGAATAATAGGCAGAATTTTTAGCATTGATTTGTAGTGTGTGAAAGATGGAACAGTTGAGTGGTAGGTTAATATTCTCTGTAGCTATTCTGGTCATCAAGTTATCCACCTTTGACAATATTCTATGTGTCCGGAATGCTCTCATAAGACTAAAGCGATTCGTTCTCCTCCTCGACCTAACACCCTTTGTATGATGTCCAGCACCAATCAGTTCTCCATAACACAGAATTGTAAATAGTGTACATTGTAAATATTTCAGTTGAGTTCATAGTTCATACCAGTGTTAGCTTTTTTTGTTGAGTTTTTGTGTTGCATCTGAGGAACAGAAACAGTGGTCTGTTTGCTAGCTAGGCTAAGTGGTTCATCCACTTTTATCAATGACCCTCGGATGTTTCCAAGTTCGCTATCACCACACAAAAAAAAAAAAAAAAATTCATAGTGTTATAATAGAAAATAAAAACCAGTGTTTTGTTTGTAATATTCTGCTGGTATCAAAGTGAATGTTGAAGCTAAACTTTATCCTTTTGTAAATTAGTCTGGAAAATATCATCTTGATTAAACTGATTGGTTTTGTTGGATATTTTCAGTCTTTCTTTTATTACTAAATGAGATCTTTTCGTTCTCTCATGTCTATTCAGGAATGTATACAAAGATCACAAGCAGTTGGAACTGTCTTGTGATACAAACGAAGAGATGGATAGTTGGAAAGCTTCCTTCCTCCGGGCTGGAGTGTACCCCGAGAGGACTAAAGAAGCGAGTGAGGTCGATGCAGGGGTGAGACGATAGGCTCTAATTTGTTCTTATTTTAGAGAGTCGAAAGGAGTCTGTTTCATCTTCGCTCCAAAATTTCACAAAATTCTGTATGTTTTGAAATGTTCCCATTGGACATGGGAATGAGGTTACTATGATCAATTGTGGAATTAAATTTTGTCAATGTAAGAAGTTTCCAAACCCCCCTCCCCTTCCCACCTCTGTTTTGTAGAAAATCAAGGTCGTTTGGTTCCTCATGTTGGACAAGTACGAAATATGAGTACCAATAGAATACTGTGGTAACGCCTTAACTCCCAACGGGAGTGGCATGTCAAAATATAATTTAAACAAAAAGTTTTCTGACTTCCTGGTCCTTTTTTGTGATCCTCAAGGTCAGGCTGCAACTTCTTTTAGAGAACTGCTGAATTAATCCACAAAAGTAGGCATTTGCCTAAGAAAAAAAAAAACGGATTTCCGGTGGCCGAGCATTTAAATTTTTCTCACCGTTGTCCATAGACTGATTCCATATTAATATACAAGCTAACCTTAAGGATCACAACAGAATGATTCTTACCGTAACCCAGGGTTACCTTCAAAAACCTTTCTGAAGACTTATCTGTTACTTGGGTCAACCGTTTGTCAAATTCTGTTCAGTCTTTCACGATATCACTCCAACCTCTTCCTGTTCCCTGCCTCATCTGCAACTGTGTGAATAATTTTCTGTTTTTTTAATTTATTTTTTATTTTTAATTTTTTTTTTTTAAGACTCAGGACGTTGGATCGATGGACCCCCAGCTGGAGCGTCAGGTTGAAACCATTCGTAACTTGGTGGATTCTTACATGGGTATCATCAGTAAACAAGTCAGAGATCTGGTCCCCAAGGCACTTATGCACCTCATGATAAATAATGTGAGTCCTTATAGCTGCCACAATCGTCGTCTTACAAGTAAAACCTCTGCTTGTTGTTTCAATTCTTAAAATTACGTATTCTTCATTTCTACTCCCGTTTGGATATTTTCTTCTTCACGGTCCAGTGACCCGTACCGAGGTACTTGGCCTAACCTTGTCGTCCAAAGAAAGGTGCAACAAGTTGGCAATAAACTTGACCGGTTCATGACAGTAAAACCTTTGAAAAAAAAAGTTGATATATAGCGATGGCTAGGCTAAGTACTTGTGCTGTGTTAAAGTGTGGTAGGCCTTGCGTAGTATCTGCTGTTGAAAGTAACATTTTAGCCTGTGCATCAAATATCAGATGTGATACCTATGTCACAAAGCAGCAATATTGTTGTTGGTTAAAGTTCATGGTTATATTATTTTGCAAACCCCAACTAGCTGGCCTTAAGGGGGGATGTGTGGGCCTTTTAACTATCATATCTTAAACAGATAAGTTGTTCTTGATTATCGATCACAGGGAAAGGTTACAAATTGTTTTTACCAACAGATTTGGTTATCATTTAGGACACATGTTAAGGAAGGCTGGTGTGAAATTAAGTACCCACCAAAGAGTGTGGATCTTGTGATTTTTACTCAGAGCTTGGTTGGTCTGGTGGGAAATAGTCTGTCACTGAGTTATTGAGCAGTGACACATGAACTGTTATTCCAACTTGTTATCATAGGAGATGATGCTTTAACACCCTGACCAAAACTAACAGCGTTCACTAGGATGGAATGTCGTGTAACCTTTGCTAGCGCAGGCATGAACATTGTTGAGGGGTTGGGATGGCATGGACTGGGGAGAGGGGGGAGGGCAGAGTTGGTCATGAAGATGGAGGGTAACTTTTAAGTTCTGACCTGAGTTGCCCCATACATGCAGCTGGAGATTGGACAATCTTAGGTTTCTGTAAATATTTTTAATATATGCTATTGACTGGATGGACAGCCTACATGATATGTTGATGATGATGTTGTCTTTGTCTTCTCCCCCAGTGTCGGGATTTTATTCAGGGAGAGATGCTGGCCCATCTATACTCAGCAGGGAGTCAGGTAAGTTGGATCGAATCGTTTTCTGGATCTCCCGAATTTGAAAATACTGTATCTCATTGTGTAATTTTATCTTTGTTAGGTGTATTGGTTTTGTATTTATGTTTTACGACTTTGTTTTTATGTATTATGTTTTGTAAAGCACTTTGAAGACTTTGCATATTGCGCTATATAAGTTGCATATTTTGATTATTATTACAAACATTCTGTTGTGGATGGCTCATAAATCACTCCAATTCTGCCATTCCTCACCTTAAGATGTCGATGAATGTACTCGGGGTTTGTTTACTTGTGGAAACCATGCCACTTGTCAAAATATCATCGGATCGTATTTCTGCTCATGTGAAGAAGGTTGGGAAGGAGACGGTACTATCTGTACAGATATCAATGAATGTGAGCGACGTTCTATTGGCTGTCACCCAAGAGCTCTTTGCGAGAACACCAATGGGAGTTTCATTTGTACTTGTCCTGACGGCTACATAGGAGATGGTGTTACTTGTCTTGGTAAGTATGAGTATGGAAAGGCTATATGTGTTTAATGACGTGTTCAGATCAAAGGCATTGCATTACAGTATGTACCTAAGTATGATAAATTATATATATATATATCTTTTTGCTTCCTCTTCTGTTATAAGATTTCCTTTATTCTGTCATATATGATATGAAAAAAAACGACCAAATTGGTAGTTGAAGCGCATTTGGTCACTATATTCCTTCCAGTTATTCCCTTTCTCTTCTAAGACTCTTCTTTCTTTGCATTTCAATAATACAAATTTTCATACACATAATCGGTTGTTTCCAAATTAATAATGCTTTGTTTAACTCTTCATTAGATGAGGATGAGTGTACAACAGGAGAAGCTAACTGCAGCATCGGAGTGTCAGAGTGTCTCAACACCGTCGGCAGTTATATCTGTCGATGTTTAGAAGGATACGAGGATGTTAATGGAACATGCCAAGGTATGTTGGATAAATAGGATGTACGTGTTTCGGTAGTACATATGCTGCAAAGTCCGATGGTAATATTTTCCCTTATGCTGTATCCAACGTTTCTTCAATCATGCAAATGAAATATATATCATTATATTTGATCAATTTACTTTGACAGAAATCAATAGAAGGTATGATTTTCCTTCAAATAAGTTTAAAAGCATTGCATTGATTAAAGTAGTATTGTGTCCATGTATTGCATAATGAACTTTAAACTTAGATTATAGAATCTTCGTCTTTATAGGTTGCCTCAGTTGACGTTAGATAGGCACAGAAACCACTTTCTGATATATTTATGTTTTCTATCATTATTAGATATCAATGAATGTTCAGGGGATCCCTGTTCAGTAAGAGCAACCTGTAGCAACAGTGAGGGGTCTTACCAATGCCAATGTACTAACGGGTTTCAGGGAGATGGCTTTTCCTGTACAGGTAAAGATTTAACTCTATGTTAGCTTCTTCTACAATAAAATAATATATTAACAGTTCACATCGCATTATTTTGCATCACATGATAGTCCAGAGGTTTACTCTTAACTTTGCTGATGAATGGAACATATATTCTAAGCGTACTTGGAGATTTGCATCCAATTCCAATTGATCAATTTTGAAATAACATCACTTTTGTGCTGCAGAAGTACACTAAAAGTAAACAGGTGTGATTTTCAGGTGCACACTGACAATTATTTATGTAACCCAAGGTCAATACAACAAAGTGAAGAAACAAGCAGGGAAAAAACATTTTGCTGTCAGTGCGTAAATATGAGATAACACATGCTTGCTTCAAATTCGTTTCAATATATACAAACTGTGATAATGTCAACTCTAAATATCGGAAATATTAACATAGGAATTGCATTGAAATTTCACCAGGTTGTATAGTATATGATCTTCTTTGAATATTTGTTGTTGTTCTTATTTTCCTCTGGACTATTAATTTAACTATAACAGGCACATGCTTGTCATTCGTCATCTTCTTGAAGTGATACAATAGATTTTGTCAGTAATATGTTCATTTTCAACTCGACTATCCTTTAATTGATACAGGCAGACACTGTCAAACAATTCATGGAGCGATCCTTATCGATTCTGCCAGTAATATTTATTTGTGTTTGTATTTTACTCAACAGATATCGATGAGTGTAACCTTGAATTAGACAATTGTAGTCAGCTTTGCGCTAATATGATTCCAGGCTTCCGGTGCGAATGTGACAATAGCTTTTACCTTGCTGAAGATGGCATCAGTTGTATCGGTATGTTTTTAAGTGCAATTAGAGAATTCTAGATATTCTGCCTGCTCAACTAGCGATTAACATGACTGTTTTAGTATGAGAGGCATTGTTTACAAATTCTTTCCATTTCTCGTGCTTAAAAAGGAGATACACTGAAAGACATAAAAATTTGTTTACAAACTATTTAGTCAGTTGTTATTGGCATTACTCAAAAGTTGAAACAAGTCATTGATTTTACAGTTGAGTCACGAACAGCCTTTTTCCTGACTTAAGGCTAGGCTCAAGTCGCAGTATTATTTCTATTGGGATAAAATTCAATACAAACTTTTGATTCAATTCACTTTTATCATTAAGTGATACTGATATGTATTTTTTGGTTTAGTTTGTAGGGAGTCTTAGGTTATTGAAATGTGTTATGACTCCAATACAGCATCCTTCATTATCATTGCTCTGGTTGTTTGTGGTATTATGTAAATCGGTCAAAGACGGTTGATTGTGAGTCTAACCTAAAATTATATCCAAGTCACAGATATTGCGAAGAAACGAAATGTTGGAATGATTGGATCATTTGTTTTTATATTTTTTTATATTTCTATCCTCAGCGGAAAATGAATGTATCACTGGTAAATCCTGCGTGAATGGCGCTTGCTTCAGGAATGCAGATAGTGGTGAAGAGAAATGCAGATGCTATAATGGTTTTACCTTGTCTTCAACGAATACCTCTGTCTGTGAGGATGTAAACGAGTGTGACAACGGACACCAGTGTGATATAGATCAAGGTGTCTGTATTAACATCAGCCCTGGTTATACCTGTGATTGCTCTGATGGATACGAACTAGATGAAGATCAAAGATCTTGTATCGGTAGGTTTACCTCTATAGCATCAGTCCCATTATATATCTGAATCCATTACTAATGTAATGGCAAATTTTGGGAACTATATTTTATTACCGGGTGAATGTTATTCAGTCTAAGCTGTAACTAGGATCTAAAATTATGTGGACTTTATTTTTGCCAATTTTTTGTAAACATCGAGGAATATGTACATTAACTTTTCTTTAATATATAATACCTATATTTATCTGTTCATGTTGAATATTTATATTTTGAGTTTAAATTGTTACTTATTGTCTCTTCCATAGATATCGATGAGTGCTCATCTTCTTTACTAAATAACTGCTCCGATAATGCTGAGTGTAGTAACACGGCTGGCTCTTACAGTTGTGCCTGCCTCACTGGATTTAACGGAGATGGCCAGTCATGTTTAGGTAAAATATCTATTCCACTCTTTAATATAATGACTTACTCAGATGCTTAAACGTGTCTGCATTCATTGCTTTCATACAGTTTTCTAAGCAGTTTAATAAATACAATTGCTAGTTTAGCGATCTAAATGTCTGCTTCCAGGTTAGTTATGTAATGCTACAATTACAATTAAGTCTGTAAAAGTTTTTACTGTATTTAATGGAGGTGGCAGTTCATGTTTAGGCAAACTTTCTGTCACACAACAGGACTTGGGATTGTTTGCAATGATAAATGCTTGCATTCATTACCTCCTTTCTGGTTGCCTCTCAATTAGTAAATCTATCTTGCTGCTCCCTTTTAAGTTATATGATACTTTATTTATGACTCTAAACGAAAAGCTTACAAGATATTATCAAGTCAGAGAAGGAGTGTGCTGCCATAAGATATTTGAAGTTGTTCAATTTTAGTTTGTTAAGGCAAACTCACAATGAATGCATTAATGTATATTTACATTGAATGTTTCCTTCTTCCTTTAAAGATATCAACGAATGTTCTAATGGAATACTTACATGCTCGAATGGTACCTGTGTCAATGAGACTGTGTCATGTGACATCAATGGCTCCTGTGAAAACACTGAAGGGTCCTACATATGCATGTGTAACTCTGGTTACATTGGGACTGGGCAAGACTGTGTTGGTAAGAAATGCATCATCAAGAGTTTAGCTAATTGGTCATGGAAATATTAAATTATGTCATTATAGAAATTTAACATATTTGACATCTCGACATTAATTAATTAGTCTTAATCTAGGTAAAGACTAAACAAAATGAACACTGTACTCAATCCAATGTTTTTTTTTCTGGTTTAATAATTCATCAACATGATTTAAATTAATAATGGCCATCAATCCTTTTTCATCAATTCCTATTAATGTTAATATTGTAATAATATACTTTCAGTTGTTTGACAAACCCATTAAAGATAAATAATGTTTGAAAACAAATAACTCTTCAAAAATGTTTTTTTTATGTTATTATGTTTGTTATCGTTTGTCTACCCGAGGTGAATAAGTATAAAATATCCTTGCTGGGTTACTGCAACAAGATTTTCAGTTAAATGAAAAAGAAATGATAGTATATTTCTGTGTTAATGACTTACCATGCATCCAGAGTTATTACGTTTTTGCCGATCCAATCTACTACAAGGAGCTTATAATTTGCGTCCAACCAGAAGACACATTGAAAAGCAAATATTTCTTTTATTTGCAGATATCAATGAATGCATGGATTCTGTTTGTGACCCAGCCGCCCTCTGCGTAGATCTGGAGGGCAACTACTCGTGTTCGTGTCAGAATGGGTACACCGGTGATGGCTACAACATGTGTGATGGTATGTAACGTTGATTTACGTTGGTATAATCTATTCTTTCACAACAATAGAGCGCTCCATCGATTACATGTTTACCCAATATAATATGAAGAATCCTTAAAGGAAAAAAACCCATGTATTATACGTCCTCTATAAGATAGAAACCCTTTCTGTGACACTGATATATTTAATTCAGCTAAACATGGAAATTTAATATCTTGCTCTTAGATATCAACGAGTGCGACGTTGACAATGCTTGTCACTACAATGCAACATGCAATAACATCCCAGGTTCCTTCGAATGTAACTGTTTATCTGGTTACCGTGGTGATGGCAGTAACTGCACGGATGTAGACGAATGTACTGAAAACATAGACAACTGCCACATGCGTGCTTCTTGTACCAACACATACGGGGGATTTACCTGCAGCTGTGAGGAAGGTTACATTGGCAATGGAACATACTGTGAAAGTGAGCATAAGATTTACTCTATATCTCTAAATATATCAGTTTAAGTAAAGTAAAGTTTCACATGGTAATTACATATAATATGATACAGTAGGATACTTCCATCCATAGGTTGCGCATTCATAGTAACTGTGATGCAACTTTTCTACCATGCTAAATGGACCAGAACGATATAGAAACATCCTTATGCCAAAAGAGATTAATAATAATAATAATAATAATATTCCAACGGTAAAATACAAAGGAAGAAGTTAGAAGTAAAAATAAAATTAAAAGGAAATATTACATTTGCATCACATAGCCAGCACCCATGACTTGACTTAATTACCAGTGATTATTTAAAATCGACCTCGAATAGCTGAAATAAAATCATCTAAGTTTGATATCCTGTGAAGCTATCAAAAAAAAAATGTGAAAGAACTCGTTTTGATCCAGGGTAATTATAGTTTATTTTTAAATTTCAGATGTTAATGAATGTGAAGACGACACTAACGAGTGTGATGTCAATGCCAATTGTACTGATCTAGAGGGATCATATACTTGTACATGTCAAATGGGTTATTACAGCGAGGAAGGTGACAACGGAAGAAATGGTACTTGTAAAGGTAAGTTACATCACTTTCATCTCTATAAAAGCAGGCCTAAACATTCGGGCTATTCACTGACTAAAAACCGGTGGAGTTTACTGTTTGCCTAAAGAAAGAAACAGCAATGGCAATTGCCTGACAAAAGGTATTAAGAAGTTAAACAAATAATAAATCGGTTTACAAACAATAGGTAGTACTGCTTATTATCAGGCTGCTTTCCAAAGCCTGTCCTTTCGATAATACATGAATTCCATCCACGTGCTATAAGCAATTTTAGTTATTTTCAGATTTAGTTAATATTTTTAATTTTTATCAACAGATTATGATGATTGCGAGTATGGTCTGGACAACTGTGACCCGTCGGCCATATGTATTAATTCCATAGGCTCATATCAATGTATTTGCCCCTCAGGTTATGAGGGCAACGGTACATATTGTCAAGGTACGTTTGCATATTTATTACAGAAGAAGAAGACATAATATTCACGATTTTGAACGTAAAGCGTTGTTTAAAATGTGTTTATTCCTTCTTTATTATTATACACTTCTTAGTGATTTTAATATCAAATGTTACCATAGTATGTTATATTTGCTTTTTGAGATGTTCATGTACGGAGAACCAGTTCTTGACTTCCGTATATCTTACTCAAATTAAGCTCAAATAAAAACTGATATGCGACAAAAATTCTCTCTTCTTAAAGATATTGACGAATGTGCCATCAGCATACCGTGCCCAACGGAAGAGAATGAAAAGTGTTCCAACAGCCCGGGTTCATATACATGTGTTTGTCAAACAGGCTATCATAGAACCAACAGCAGTTGTACCAGTAAGTCAATATTTTCTATCCGAACTTAAATAGACAATTCTACTTCATTTTAATTTTTATTTAATTTTTTTTGGGGCTATTCTTCCCTGGCAGATAAATTGGAAATGTTCATTACATATTTTATTAACTATAAACAACATGCCCATTTTTCAGATATTTGTGGTTAAAATTATATCAGTGTAATAAAAACCATACTTAACATGTTCATAATATTACTAGGTTAGTTCATGGTGATTTTTCATGTGACACTGAGTACATAGGCTTAAGTGACTGTCATGTGTATTATACGCGTATACGTGTATTATAATAAACAGCTAAAGAAAGTGTTTAATCAGCATCCGAACATCCGAGTATGAGTATAACAAGAAGTAACAGTAAGATGGTATTGATATACTAAGTTCCTACTTATACATCTCTCTTGATCTGGTTGAATATGTTTTATTTATTTCAGATGCTATGTCAGTCACCATGTTCATTATCTTTGTGGATATCAAAGGTTGGCAAGTCAGCTCCTTCTTTGATGACCTCAACCAAGAGGTTGTTAAAGTTTCTTTAGCTATCGATGTAAGTTATCTCCTATTTGTAGGTTTTCTTTCTACTTTGCTGCATTAATTCATTTTCCTTGGATATTTGTGATTTGAGTTAATTTTGAGCCATTTTTGGCCACATTTTCACTTTGTTATTAACAAAAGCTTTCAGTACTGGTTGATGTTTACTTTTTCAAAAATGCGAAATTGAAATCATTCTATTATTATCAATCTGTGTTTCATACTTGAAATTCAATATATTAAAATATGGTAATCAAATTAATTAGTCTATGCTAATTCTATTCTCTATCCTTAGATTGACAATTTATATGAACAGTCTGTTATTTCTGATGATTATCTGGGATCGACGGTAGAACGATTCAGCGACATCTCAGTGGGCATCAAAACAGAGATACGACTGGATCTACTCAACAATTCTACGTATACCTTAACTGATATTGAGGATGCTTTCATGAATGGACTTACAGGAAGAAATAACGATTTCCTGGAGCCGGACAGTCGAATTTTAAGAGACAACATTAATACAACTATGCCGAGTAAGTGCAAACAAAATAAGGCAATGTTTATCTTCCCGCGAGACACAACCATAACATGCGAGGTCAAATAACCAGATACCTCGGGTCACCTTTAATGTAGGTTACCATTGATATTATCATGTGCCCATCATTCATGTGCACATTTACACTACAAAGGTTAATCTCGACTTTGAGATCAGATCCTGTTCTCAGCCAGCATCAAAATAGGAGGATCTGATCCAGATCTGAATAGCCTTTACAGTCTTGGTCTCGACGTCGAGATCAGATCCGAACCTACAGTATGGTAAAAGCACCATTAGCATCGTTATTAATGCTTTATTACCCCAAGGAGAAAATTAGAACTGAATAATGCCATCATCTGTGTTCCTATAAGAGTTCCTACAACAGTTTAAAGATATGTTAAAGTACATGATTGAAGACATCATGCATTATACTTTAGACAAATAATGAACTTACTATTTTCACAATTGTTTCCACTGAATCCAGGAGGACAAAGACACAGACCAGGTAAATCTGAACAAACTCCTCCGTTAATACAAGGTTCACATGTATTAGTACAGTCAGGTAGACTCCACTTGTTCTCTGGACATTCTACAATTATTGAAGAGTGAAAAATATCTCAGTATGATTGATCAATGAATGAGAAGTTTTTGCAGAGTAATTGAGTTGTACTTAGAAATATGGTGTGTTGGTATATAAAGCAAAAACAGTACCTATATATACCAGCTGACGAATACCTGGTATTACCAGGTATACCAGGAATTTTTGCAGAGCCGCTACTTCCAGCATTAACTGTACTATCGAACACTATCATGAACCATATGGACACTAGCCTAACCTATGACAACGGTTTTCCCATTAATGTTTTTTTTTCGTTTGCAGAAGCTCATTTAAAGATTTGATAAAAATGAAAATAAAGTCCAAACAATCAGTGTTGTTTACATTTCTCTCATTTCAGGCTAAACCCTATTAAAAGTATTACAAATTCACACCTTTGCAACACTCATCCAGCGACTGGATTGCCATTCCCCCTTCTAACGTTACCATCATACTATATGTAATTCACTATTTAATGGTATCCGATGAGAACCATTGTATTGGAATCACTTAGGCCTTAGTTTTCATTTCTCGATCCCTTTTCACCTCGTCTCGAAACCAACCACAAGAAAGATGGGCCTACATGATCTACTGAATGTAATCAGCACTGTACTGTGTATAGTACTAGCACACAAATGTGTACCTTGCCTATAACACACTAACAGCACTATAGTGTGTATAGGACTAGCACACAAATGTGTACCTTGCCTATAAAACACTAACAGCACTATAGTGTGTAGTACTAGCACACAAATGTGTACCTTGCCTATAACACACTAACAGCACTATAGTGTGTATAGGACTAGCACACAAGTGTGTACCCTAAATATAAAACACTAACAGCACTGTACTGTGTATAGTACTAGCATACAAATGTGTACCCTGCATATAAAACACTAACAGCACTGTATTGTGTATAGTACTAGCACACAAATGTGTACCCTGCATATAACACACTAACAGCACTATAGTGTGTATAGGACTAGCACACAAGTGTGTACCCTGCATATAAAACACTAACAGCACTGTACTGTGTATAGTACTAGCATACAAATGTGTACCTTGCCTATAACACACTAACAGCACTATAGTGTGTATAGTACTAGCACACAAATGTGTACCTTGCCTATAAAACACTAACAGCACTATAGTGTGTAGTACTAGCACACAAATGTGTA
>JAAAKB020124764.1:0-12716 GCA_010014835.2 Apostichopus leukothele | reverse complement strand
AGTGTTGAACGAGCCTGCAACTCCATCTTGAAGTTCATCAAATGTCCTCGTTACTCAACCATATTCTTCTACCCGCAATTCCTAATCATAAATTTACTTAAGTCTATAAGAGTAGCGCGGAGTACTTACCTGATCGTATCACATTCCCTGCTCCATATAGAGTACGAAATTCATCCATAACCGACCAAGTCATTCTGTTCCAAGATCCATTGAACTTATAGACAGACATGCAGACAATTGTTAGTGTCTATAAGGTTTTACGTTAATTTATATTTATGAACAGCGATTTTCATTCTTGTCTGCAGGATGGTTGGGTTCGGTCTTGTGGGGGGCAAGTCTCATGTCATCGCCAATCCCTGCTGTGCTAGAGGAACATCTGGGGGTGAGGATGGTTGCTTTCATCGGGACCGTCACTACCCCGATCGCTTTCTATTTATCTTCACTCGTAAATAGCATACCCTCACTCTATCTGACGTTCGGAATAATGTATGGTCTATCCAGCTGCTTCGTACTACACAGTACTCTGCGTATGTTTTACAGCATTTACAACGAAAGAAATGGTCAACGAGCTGTAACCCTCATACTTATTGGTGAATTTGCTGGTGAGTCCATAACATAAGCCGAATGAGATTCACCATTATTTGTGCATATGGTATCTATCTTCAACCTGCATGGATATGGTCAGTTACCCAGGTTTTGTGAAGACCTCTAAACGTTAGCAGACAAAAGTTGGAGAAAACAGGTTGTAAAAACTTCAATCCGTCTATCGTTAGTAATTCTGCCAGTCTGAAGTGTTTAAATACTATATGATTCTTCGCAGGTGGGACATTTTGGGTGATTAAAGAATTAAGCCATTATTCGTAAAAACAAAATTAAAAAATAAATAAATAAAAGTTCAGACTTTCTCCTCATACCCATCTGGCTGGATCCTGACAAAGTACATTGCTTCATAACGGTGAGTCATATTAATTCAATTCATCTAGAGTGTGAAGTTTGGTCTATGGCTTATTGTTACTGAATCAGATTGTTTTTCCTCCAAATGTAAGAGTGAATATCCAGAAAACTTGGTAATGGTGATTTTTGAGTTAGTTGACAACCCGAGGTGATTACGTCTCAAACGAATCCTTGCACGAATGAAAAAAAAATGGAACTTGATCATAATCATCGTTAATCATTGGGTCATTCCAGCTCTTGTTGTCTTGGAAACCAAATGTCAAGCAGGAGTCATATTTGATTCATTCTGTTCTTTCACCTGCTTCGCGATGATTAATGAAGAATTATCACTATACCATTGAATAGTTTGAAATTTGATATGTGTAGAAATTGGTCCTACACAGTAGCATTTGAAAGGTACCCGGTTGTGAATGGTATATGTCCCACAATTTATCCATTCTACAAAAATGCTTTTAAGAAAATGTATTTTACTCACAGAAATTCACTCAAGTGTATTCACCAAAAGCTTAGTAAATTCTAGGTTATTTCATTTTACTGTGAAATCAAAGTTAATTTAGACATAAATGTTGTTTATAAGAATGTTGGGCATTTCTTTCTTTCGTAATAGAGATTGAAGAGAACTGGCGAGATTGGAATCAACATTATGATACATTGCTGATTACAAATCCAATCTAGTCGCGAGTAATAACAATCCACTAATAATTAATGGTTATACTCAGTTGACTCCTACAAATGTGAACCCGAACAGTCAACATCTTTTTTCATATCACATAGTAGCGTACAGTGCGTATCATATGGCCAAATGAGGGGGGGGGGGAAGTTTGGTCAAACGGATAAATCATTTGACGTAAATTGATCTTTCTGTTGAACAATTTTCATTTGATTTCCTTTTTAATCAGAGCACCAAATATTCAACCAATGTTATTGATAAGATATAAATTGTACCTGATGTGCACAAAGTTTGCACTTGTACGTACAGATTTAACTACTGTACAAATTTACAAGTATTCGCAAGCATACGATCTAATTCGCAGAAGCCATATATGTTACTGTACACATCACGTTTTCTTAACATTGAGAATTGCCTCCTCTGGCAGTCGGTGGTAATCTTCTGGTATGTACAGTGTCATTACAGCAGTCTGATTGCATTGATATTTAAATAGTAGTACATGCTCACCAGTGATACGTAGGTGCACTTAAACTACAAGTAGGTAAATGTTCCAGCACATGTGAATTGCAGGTCGTACTGTGTATGTAAAGTACAGTATATGTACTGTACTGTAGTGTACTGTGCTGTACTATACTATACTATACTGTGCTGTACTGTACTGTAGTGTACTGTGCTGTACTGTACTGTAGTGTACTGTGCTGTACTGTACTGTAGTGTACTGTACTGTACTGTACTGTAGTGTACTGTGCTGTACTGTTGTGTGCTGTAGTAGTGAGTAATATCATTCTCACCTTTCATTCCTCAGGCTATTAAAACTCATAATTATCAGTTTGAAACGTTAGGTTGTCTTCTTTTTCCATTTCTGTTTTCTTTCTTTCTTTTCAGTTTCACTTCTTTCTCTTTTACTCTATTTTTCATTGCATTGCGAGCATTGTAGTTTCCTTTTGATGGTCAATAAAGTTATTCTTACTCTTACTCTTAATCTAAGTTTAGTAAGTGAAATAAATATCAATTATGTAAAAAAGAAGTAGGTTAAGGTATATACTGTACATAACATAATGTGGTACAATATGTGCAATAACTGTTATGGAAATATGAAACTGAGTCATGAGAGAGTCAACTGTACTTTAAATGTTAAAGGTCATATTATAGTTCGCATCAAAACATTCTAACATTTAAGATTTATCCAAAACTTTGTAAAGTTCTAGTAGACTGGTATTGCTAGCTTATAATAATAAAAGTGGTGAGAAATGATGTTTTCATGTGATGGGAGTGAAATGTATAAATACATTAAAATGATAAATGTCACAAGGTGATTAAACAAAAAAAGATAATAGTCAAAACATGTGCATAAATAAACAGTTACAAAACTGCACAGTATGTATGTTATTTTTATGCCAAGTGATAATACTGTGAATGCAACAGGTGTGTACTCATTGACTGTACTGTACAGTAGGTGTACAAACCATGGCAGATATGACACGTTTGGCCTCCTTGGTGTATAAAAAGGTTGACGTTTTTATTGAAGGTACTTGGATGAATTTTTTTTCAGATTTTCAAAGTTATCCCAGACATTCAAACAGTGCATGGGGGAGGGGGAAGGGGTGTGGGAGGTGTGGGTTTACTTGATATCTGGCTACATATATCATTTAGGCAACAGATTTTGTGATAAACCTACTGTGTACACAGTACAGTTTAAATGTATTCAAATGTAATATTACTCTTCCAGCCTTCTGTTTTATATTCATGACTAAAACTCGTGTTATCTTTCGTTTCTATTTTTAATACAGACAACAGGTGGCCATCTGCTATTGTTTCGAATTTATCAAGTGGACTCAGAGCGGATGTACGCTTCCACGACAAATAGGTCAGTACAGTGAATCGTACAATTTCATTACTTTATTTTCTGTTAATGATGTCCGTCTTCAGAGAGCGATGACAAGCTCTAATTTTCCGTTTATGATTGGCGGTAAAAACGGCGAGTGGACGGATCTAGTGGTGTGTATGGATGAAAGGAAAAAACAGCTTGATAAAGGGTATCTTTTAGAGTTCAGATAGTTGCAATTATCCTAAACGATAAAGATATGGACTGGTAGATTACTATATTTATTGCTATTTAATTGCCCCGTACTCTAACCATCTGACCAACACGTTTCGACACACACGTACCGTACCACAGCTGGTCGAAATCCTTTCCATTGTATTGTCTTTAACATGCTACTCTGCACACCTGAGGCGGTAATGAAAAATTTAATTTAAAAAAAAAAACAGGGAATTTAGTAGCATAGAACAGAAGCTTAGTTGCAGGTCAGTAAAAATTGATAAGAGAAAAAATTATCTCTGCGTGATATATTTACTTAGCTCCTCGCTTACCTGTCTGCCCACAACTGTAGCACTCTCCCTGTACTGTACCTAAAATCAACTGGTAACCTTTTAAACACTGTGTAGATGCATCCGGTATAATGAATAGAAAAAATACAAGAAAGGAATTGAAAATGAGTGTCTATGGTTAATGAGATTTGTATTCAAATGAAGGTAAGACAAAGACGAGGGGTGGGTGGGGTACGGGATCGGATCATGGCAGAGGAAAGGAAAAGGTAGGGGGAAATTACCGTGAATGTTCTTCAAAATCTTATTTTCCTTGTTGATCTATCCTTGAAACGTGAAGCTGAATCAAACCTCGATGACATCATTGACTCTGTTGCTGTTGGATGCATTCACAAATTACCAGCAAATTTGAAAAAAAATGCTAATCTTCACCGTACAGACAGGGATACGGGTGTGGGTTTGATTTATAGATGCCCAACAAAATCCAAGTAATTTTATGAAGTCATCAACATCAGCCAACAACTAGAATATATATCCCTTGTACTGTAAGTAAGTTGAAACCCAACAAAGTCAGTTACCAGTGAAATTAATATTATCGAAGATGACTTCGAGATGAAATCGACTTCATTATGCAGACAGAATGGCTCGCTGTAATTGTGTACATTTCTAAATTGATATATTTTTAATTTGAAAAGAAGAGAGAAAAAAACAGAAAAAGAAGGTTAATGTAATCTGTTTTGTCTTGCATTACATCTAACAGATCAGTTTGCAAGTTGTCGCAGCTTCACTTTTCTGTTAGTTTTCTAAGCTTGGAGGGAATATCAACATCTTTTAATTCTTTTTTCATTTATGAAAGTTAAGTTAAAAGACACATTAACACACATTCTAGGTGTCTGAAACTGAAAGTACTGCAGGCTATTGATTTGTCAGTAAGACATTCAGTAAATTACCTCTCAAGATAATGGAAGCATATGTTACATTCCACTACGTATTTCCTCCCCTGTTTTAATTTTACTTTTATTTGGTACAGTTAGTATTATTGCCCACAGCATATATGTACTGAGAACAGAATTCTCTGTTGTACCAAGCTTGACATATTTGGCTAGATCTAATCCCAGATTTAGGCCATGTTGCTAGGCATGTTTCTCTAAATCAGATTATTGCCACAGATCACTGAACGTGACTCTGTGTATGGTATATGCAGGTATGTGTCCGCTATATATAGTACATATACTGTATACTACCAAGGTTGGTACTGATTGTGTGTGCATGGTATTTAGTGCACACATCCCATGTTTTATTAGTGTACCACCAGTCTAGTGTTTAAGAAATCCGGTATGTAGCTACATGTACTGTAGCTGATGCAAGTTGGTTCTGTTAGATCGGTCATTGTTTTTGTACGGCGGGGCACTTGGCTTAACTTATTGAACCTTGTTAAAGAGGTATACCCACCTTTGCCAGCCCCCTTCCCCTGACTTCTTTTCTCATACAGTGTAAATTCTACAGAATAGTTCCAGTGGGTATTGACCTGGTACTACTATACATCTGACAGGGTTGCATAAATATTTTTTTCTGCGGTTGCGAAATGATTTGCATATGAAAAATTAGTCCCCCCTCAAAAAAAATGTGTAGCTAAAATGTCAAATTATGCATCATTCACTATGCTTGTTGCCAGATACATTAAAAAAACATCACCAAATTTGAAGGAAAAAAAATTGTCATATTTGCCATATAAAATACTATGATGTAGACATTTTCCACATATATATTTAGTTAAGCAATTTAAAGTTGATATTGACCAGGGGTACCATATATCCCTTTAAAATGCTAGATCCCGGCTGATTGTGTTCACTGCCTCTGGTCATGATTTTAATCCTTCTGTGCAACGGTGCTATCCCTCATTACTTAGACTTTATTTATGTGAAAACGGATCTGGTATTAAACACATTTGTAAAATCTGCACCATCTTTGTGTACACTTAATATATGTACTGATCACGTTACTGTAGCTGGCATTGCAAGGCGCACGTCTGATGAAAAGAAAATAAACATTCCCCTTAGAATCTGACTAAACTACAGGACCAACACAGAATAGATGCTGCAGTGGTAGAGCTCAGCTATTTCAGTAAACAATCGATTGGTTAATCTCTCCCGAAGATTACAAACCGTTATGTAATGAGGTGCATAGTATAATTTGTAACATGACATCCGTGTGTAATCTGAACTCTGTACTAAACTGACTGTTATCCTTGCTCAACGCGGATGGGTCTCTTGTACTGTACCTCGTACTTTACCTCGTACAGTATGTGACATGTGAATCACCTACATGTATGAGAAGGCCAAAGAACCGATGGTCTGGAAGGAAGGATGGGGGTCAGGGAAAAGGGGGAGGGGAGAAACACAGTGGAAATTTGACCTCAGCGAAGGTTTAAAACAGTAGTTTAGTATCGTCCAATATCAGCCAGTGGAGTTGTACTACCCAGATCTAGCTCACATACAAGGGTGGGCTATCTTTTTATGGCTTTGAAATATTCATTTGAGGTTAATAAAGAAGCTTAAATTATCTGAAAACTGTCTACATTTATTACAAGTTTGCTAACAAAGCTACCTTTAAGTCATTTTTGTTTTTTGTTTTATTTCATATATCTGCCTTAAATCACAATGATGTACATTTGTTAATACATTGTTATATAGCATTGAGGCAGTGGGACCAGAAGTAAGGCAACTTGTACAAGTCCTGAAATAAAAAATAAATAAAAAAGATAAATGCCAGACATGATAATGCAGCTAGGCAGTGTTTTCTTTATCATATTTTTTTGATGCCTAATTGTTGACATGCAGGTGTGTTACAGTTTCAGGTGCATACTGTAGCTGCCTAAGATATGGTAATGATCATTATGTATGTAGACAGTACTGTATATAGAGTTTACAGTTCATTATTATCTATTATCTATTCACGTAGAGTACAGTAGCCCGTCAGGAGTACATAATGTATCTCTCTTGTTCGATGTGTGGCGTAGTTAATCGTAGTGTACTGGTTGGTATCAAATCAACAGCTGAAGTAAAACTCAGTGTTTTATTTCTCTTGACTGAAATCACAGAGGTTTTATCTGGTAGTCACATGTGTTTTGTGTTTAGGGATGTCAGGAATTTGAAAATGGAAAAGGAGAAAATGGATAAGAAAAATAAAAAAAAATAAAACATAACAAGGCGTGTGATAATATTTCAAGATCAAGTGGAAAGGGTAAACAGCTTGTGGAAATATTGTAAGATCTGAATCACGATAAGAAGCGAAACGTGTTCGTTACACACCTGTCTGACTGGAATTCACTCAGGAAATGTTTTAACATTTGAAGTTTATTAGACTTTTGACTTGGTTAACCTGTATTTTTGTTGTTGTAAGTGACAGTTTTGTAGTCAGCAAGCTGAGTTGTTTGTCAGTGCTCAGTTACTTGCAAAGTCTTGTTAATGCAGAATTTGGTCACATCTGGATAAGAAAAATCAGATCTTTGCATTGGTATATGAATATATTTGCACAGGGAGCAAAAACAAACTTGTACTGCACAAGTACTGTAAACAAGTAAACAAAATATCCAGTTTTGTATTGACTCTGATTTTGTGGATTATAATGCTAAATTGTAAACCAGCTGACTGTCGAACATATTCATTTGATCAATTTGCATATATGCAAATCTGCATGATTTACATAGTGTAAAGTAAATTTGTAATGGGAAGTTGTATCTTTGTTCACCTGTCTCCTCATAGCTACAGCACTCTTGTTTTCTACAGTGCCCTGGCTAATATGGTGACTGTTTTAATGTTCATACAGACTCTCTAATGTATTAACTGAGCGTGCATAGTATGTAGCTGATCCTCGAGAGATGAATTTGATACATTTAGAAGAGTAATTTGATATTAGATTTTGTCCATGACTTATCTCTTTTAAACAGTGCTCATTACTATAGACGTGATACGACAGAGGCTGATACCATACCAGTACCTCAACTGAGGATAGCTTTCTCATGTAGTGTATCCATATCAGCTGGTGTTGTATGGTAAGTTCCTCTTAACAGTCATAGCATTTTAAAAGGTCTATGAACAGCATTGTCCTCACCACTCTAATAGATAATTAGAAATCATGAAAATAGCTACAACTCACATCAAAATCCATCAAAGATTGACCTTTTCAAAATTCTTTTCTTAATTCTAGTTTTATTTATGAATAAGTATTAGCTAATTATGCACATTGATGATGTACTGTACAGGGAGTGACTGCCTAATTTTCTGTTGTTATCCACTCTGTTTTTCACAACCTTCCTTTCAAGGACACTGAACACAGGTTTGTGGCCCAGGGCGATTTTGTGAAATATTATATTGTCTTCTTTGGAGGAGTAACATCAAATTATTCAAATGATATTTGTGGGCTTGTAAGTTGTAATAAGGGGTATTAAGGGCTAAATTAAGAAATTTTGATGAGCGCAATGCTCCACGTTATAACTTGCACAGATTTAATGAGTTTCCCAGATTTATCAAAACTTCCAACTTTTCTTTTCTTTTCCTCTTATAGTCTCTGCTGCTTAAAGGATGATATCCTGGTGGGTTCATCCTCTGGTATACTTCACAGGGTAACATGGGCTGGCACCCACAAAGAAATGCTGGACATATCCATCAGGGCTGTTCCATTTTCATTGGATTTAGAACATTCAAGAGGTAAGAATGCTGTTGAGCTTTAATTTTGACAGAAACAAAATTGGGGGTGTCTGATTGGAGTGGGGAATTTAAGGGGAGAGGGGGTAGTAGGGGAGGAATTGAATTTGGAGAGGGGTAACAGGGAGGTCTAGAACCAACAAGAGTGATATCCCAGTAGCCTCATCTTCTTGTCATAGGGTGATGTGTGGGGCTGGCACTCACCTGCGTGTCCTACTTTCATAGACAGATGAATGGTGATATATCAGGCTGATTCAAGGGGAGGGAGGACCGAGCTATTATCAATCTTTCTTCATTATTCTGATTTGAAACAGAAGAGCATACCTTCATAATTTCAGTCATGGTTGTAACTATGCCTCCGTTCAAAAGTTCCTGAAGATTCAAAGCTGGAACTGATCACAAATGTTTTATACTGAAGTCTGTGGTTAATAATAGTCTTGTTTTTGCTACTTTAAATGTGAAAAGCTACTTTAACATGGTAAAATGCTACTTTAACATAGTTGCTATGTTAACGGTTTAAATATCTATCAATTTCTAACCTTGAAAATGAAAATGTCTTCACTCTCCTTGGCATGATTTTTTTTTGTTGTTGACAGAATCTCAACTTGACGATCCCTTGATTCACTGTATAGATTTAGAATATAGTCAGACCTTAGGTTTATGTGCAGCAGTTTTATCAGATGGACGTGCTGCAGTCCTGACCACCGAAAGTGCAAAATTCCTGCCAAAGGTTAGTTTCTTTGTTTTGATCAGGATCTAATATTAAGGCTTTGACATTGATACTGTTTAAGTAGAGTCAGCATTTGTGTTTCTTATTCTGTTTTGAGTTTTGGTAGCTGTTTTTTTCAACCTCTTTAGTAGAGTGGTGAGTAGAATTCTTACATTATCATTATTATTATTATTATTATTCTTACATTATTATTATTATTATTGGAGAAAAAATTCTCCAAGTTTTGAGATGTTTTGGATGTAATATTTATAAAATCATTTTGTACTTGTGTGTTGGGATATTAGCAGAGGTAAGGATCGCAAAAATTTGTGTCCTTGAGTGAAATCAAAATGTCTCCTTAATACTCAAGTAAAAAATGTCAGTAATATTTAAAGTTAAGATAATGAAATCGAAATTCTAGAACAGAATTAACATGATGACATTCTTAAAGATAATGTTTTGTCAACATTCAGAGAAAGAATATAATATTCAGTATTCAATCTAGCATATATATTGATGTAAAAATGGTCTCCGTTCATCACTGGTTGAGTATTTGGCTACAGAGATCCCTTCTTAAAAGCTTATTGTGTAAACTTGTAACTTGTAATTGGAGAAACTGTATTCTGTTTGTAATGTTAATAATTGAAAGTAACTAATTAATACATAGTTTTTCTGTTATTTGATTTATTTTGTTATTATTTTGTATTGTTATTATTATTATTATTTTGTATTTGTAGATTGATAGGAGATTATTTTGTACGCTTGTTAACTTAATTGGAACTAATTATTCTGTTAATGTCCGTGACTGATTTGTGACACGCCACACTTTTGTCATCACCTTTTCATCTATCCAAATCAAATTGCATATCAATACTGCTCAAATATAAAAATATTTAAATTAAAAAAAACCTGAAAGTCTTCAACTTATCAAAGTTATGTGAAATAAAAGTTGACCTCTTTTGAACTATTTCGTAATGGGATTATAGCAACGAATATCATTAAAAGAATTATGAAAATTAAAATCAAAAGCTGCTTTAAAACCCCGAAATGGAGAATCATGTTGCATTATAAAAAGCTTTAAGCACAGGATATTGTTTTTCTTTCTTATATGAAATCCGTTCTCTGAATGGAAAGAACGTTGTTGTTGCTTTGCATCTAGCAGGATATCCTATCAATTTTTATCTGAAGAGTTCAACTGGAATGATTCACTGTCTCGTCCATAGCAAGTTTATTTCCCTTAGAAGTTTCTGTCTCGTTTGTTTTTCTTATTACAGAATGTTCGTGCTGTGTGGGCACCGGATGTCAAGCATGCTAAATGTGTTGCCGTAAATTCTAATTATAGACTCGTCGCATTTGGCTTAGAAAAGTAAGTAATCAGCTATTGTTTTGTCTCCCAATGTACCATCCAGAGTAGCATTAGTTTAATCTCTATGTGCCATTCCTCTCTGCTGCTAAGTTTGAAGGTAACAACTGACTAGGATGAAATAGTTGTAATAGTTTTAAAGTTTAATTGATCAGATAAAGCTAAAGAATTATTGTTTGCAAAAACAAAAAACAAAAATGTTTTGACTTAAAAACATTTTGTTAACGTATTTCTATGGAACCCTGTTTATGATATCATTGGAAGTTAGGGGAACCACCGGTTCACTGTTTGAACAGTGATGTCAAGTTTGGTAGAAAACAATTTTCAAAACTTGAAGCGATGTTATCTCAGAAAACGGCTGCTCGTAGCCTTTCAGTGCAAATTTCACCAGGTTGATTAGAATACGTTCCACTTTCATGTATGTATTTTAGATCCTCCTGCAAGCAGGAACTCGCGAAGAAGCCTCATTGGCTTATCAAATCTGCAAGCTGACCGAAGTCAGTCTCTTACATTCATATTTAATGTCCATGATTATGAATTGTCAATTGTCAACAACTCTGTAACTGGACGGCATACATTAATCTTTGAGTGACTCGAACCGGGGGACCTTATGATTGGAAGGCACCGGCGTTAACCACTTACTGTAGCTAAAACTACTTAAATAGCTAACACTCCTATATTAGAAGTCCATTCCTCATCACTTATCCTGGGGGAAATTCCTGATTTTAATACATGTTGTATGCTACTACTGACTGGCTCTCCACCAGTATAAACGAGATATTGGGATTGCCCACAAATTAGGACCAGATATCTCAGTTGGTAATGCATAGTAACTAGCACAGTATCTTGTGATCCCAAGGAAAGTGGACTGTTGTCTATTGTCCCATCATTTGTCTTAGCTCTTTCCAACAATTCGTTAATAATTCCCTTGTTTATAGTGCATTGTTTATGAATTACGAATAAATTTAGACTGTGTAAACCTGCATTGGAAATACCTTCTTTGGTTGCACAGTGGAATGTAGTGATATTTGAATTGACTACAAACTATAGATAGTGGATGGGAGTGGGGTGGTGGAAGTGTTGACATTGATGTGATCAAGTGGTTAAGGTATTGGCATTGCAATTAAAGGATTAAAGATTCTGAAGCTAGCATTGAGTTATGTCTTTGGGACAGTAATGTCCTCAGGACATTTACATGTGTCCCCGGGACATTTAGTTATGCCCTCGGGACATTTAGTTAAGTCCCCGGGCCTTTAGTCATGTCCTGGGACATTTAGTGATGTCCTCAGGGCATTTAGTTATGTCCCCGGAACAATTTAGTTATGTCCTCGGAACATTTAGTTATGTCCTCGGGACATTTAGTCATTTCCTCGGAACATTTAATCATGTTCTCGGGAGGTTGTTTCTTAACATGTTTCACCTAGGTGTATAAATGTGGACCCCACCTAGCTGTATAAATGTGGACCCCACCTAGGTGTATAAATGTGGACCCCACTTAGGTGTATAAATGTGGACCTGCAGGGTAGCTGTGGTCAATATCCTGTGTGGACTAAATGAAGGATGCACCAGATGGGATGCCTTCCAGAGGACGATGTATGGCTGTAGCACCACATAGCAATGACTGTTTGAATTGTATACACTTGGGTGTGTGGGTGTGACAATTCACCAAAGACTAAACATTCACTGAACATGCAAAAGTCATGTAAGAATAAGAGCCTTGACTTTTGACTATTGGTGTAAATTTGTTTTCTCATTTTTCATGGTGACTGGTGATCCAAGTTACCCGCAATGCTGTGGATTCTTTTACCTGCTGTAGAAACAGTTATGGTGAATAATAATAATAATAATAAAAATAGCCAAATCTTGGGCAACTTAGGGATTTTCCATCTATCCTCCTTAAACTTTATGCTTCATTTCATGTTTTGTATAAGGTCTCCATCCTACACCTCCCTTCTCAATCCCACCCTTCTACATACAATCTGTTCT
>JAAAKB020124655.1:0-12719 GCA_010014835.2 Apostichopus leukothele | reverse complement strand
GCCACTGGCAACATACCATGTGAAATTCACATTAACCTCTCGTTTTGTATCATCTACATATTGGAATGATCTGTCTGCATCAAATTCCAACGGTTGAATATATCATTCACAGTTTTCTTTAAGACACACCCTTATACTCCCCACCCCTGACATCTATCACCTTCACCCCACCCTTTTCACCGTGTGGCTGGATAGATAAAACAACCCGCATATCTCCACGACGCCAAAATAAACTTTCATTACAGTCAGTCAATATATAAAGCATTTCCTTGAACATTGCAATGTACGGGTTGTTTATAACCAATTGACTGTTATAATAGATACAGGTATAATATAGCTTTCCGTAATGTGATATAATTTTGCTCTGCAAATGAAACATAACACAATTGATTCGACATATGTTAGATAGATTCGCAGGTAATTATAACTCTTTCTTGTCATAAAGTATATTTCTTCACCGAATCGAAACGCTAAAGTCGAATCGAAAATTTATTCACTTGTTAAAAGTACTTCCACTGTTTGTAATATTCTAACGTATATCTCGTCATATCGATTCATATGGATTATTAAGCGATAAGACTTAATAAATATTCTATCCAAATTGAGCTGGACATGCTAATTCTCAAGCCAAGAGCCTCTTGTCCATTTATTAAAGAAAGTCATTTTATTGGACATTTCGTTTCACGATCGAATTTTAATGCCAAGAGATTGATTAGTAACTCGAAACGCTATCGACGATGATATTAGACATTTGAACAGAGAATACTAAGAGTGTAAATAACGCGTGAAATGATATACATCGCATCACCCATGAAGTGGATAAAACTCATTAACCTTTTACTATACTGAATACTGATCTGGTGTCTGTATGTATATTATTCTGTGTGTATGCGTGGGTACGTGTGAGTGTGTGCGAAATTCACAATATTGGGATGGCAAGTCTGAAAATGACCATTAAAAGTTCGATTTGGATGGTTAATCATGCGAGAACAAATCACCTTGTCTTTAGTAAAAATCGCTTGTAGAGAGCGATAAATATATTTGACTACACACATTTGCTTCTGTTAATGTCAAAAATCGACAGGTCTTTCGAAGCAGTCCTTTTAACAGCAAGGTATAGGTTACTGATAATATGTAAATCGTCTGCATATAGATGAGAGTTCTCTGTCAGTTCAAATTATAACACGTTTAATTTTAGACTTTTAACTCGAAATAGTAACGAGATTGTCGGTACAATGCTGCAAGGTTAGAACGTGCCTTTTCTTAGTTTCTTTCCAGTGAAATTAGTGAAGCGTCAAAAAGCTCACCAAATATCAAATAGCTGATGACTTTCAGACGATATTCCAAATCAAAGTCTTGCCTGTTTCAATTATTACACCAACATAACATAGCTCAGAGTCTAAGACTGTAAAATGACATTTTTGTTGTCCATTTTGTTTCTTGCCTCCGTTTTTATCTATTTATTTATTTTTATCAAAATGTGATATATTATACACTCGTTCTTCGAACTTCACCATTTTCAGTGCCCATGAATAATGTTATGTACTTCATAATGTCATCAGAAAAATTTATTGTTTTTGTCAGTTTTATGAGCTGATGCATATACATATAAAAAAGGGTAACTAATGTCAGCGCCTGATAAAATTCCCTTTCCATTGGATGTTACTTCAAAAACATGTAGGCTACATGATATCATCACGCTCGGTGAGTCATTGTATATTATTCAGTGGTGTAACCAGTGTGAGGGGGTCGTGGGGATATTGGGGGGGGGGTGACTTTGAAAGCCAGCATGACTTCTAAAATGTTGTAAATCCATTTGAATGAGACTATAGGGCGATGAATTATGTATTTTATATATTTTGATATATTATTATGAGGAAGTTGCACTGCCAGACAACAGTCGTCCTGTGTTGGCAGTAATTTAGAGGGAAAAAAAGGGTACAATTGAGATCTGTATCCGATCCATGTGTGGAGCCTATAAGACCACACAGTACTTAAACGTACAATTAATATTCTGTATCTGATCCATTTTTGGAGCCTATAATACCTTACAGTACTTAAACGTACAATTAAGATCATATCTGATCCATGTTTGGAGCCATATAATACCAAACAGTACTCAAACGTACAATTGAGATCTGTATCTGATCCATGTTTAGACCACACAGTACTTAAACGTACAATTGAGACCCCAAAACTCCCTGGTTTGGGTATTTACGAACGACGATACTTACCTGTCTCCTACAACACTAACGCACATTTCCTAGTCTACCTAGACGCCACTGGTATAATTTTAGCACTGCGCCCCCAGTGACCTCTCCCATAGGTCACCGCGCACTCCCTCTTCCTTCCGAATTTACCATTCTGGAGGAAAACGCGTGTTTTTAGAGCTCCGTTTTCACGTACGCTAAACTGGATTTTCTTGCTGGAATTCTGCTTCTCACGAACAACGAAGGTTCTTAACAGAGTTTACGACAGGATTCTCCAAGTTTCTGCTAAGTATCCTTTTGTTTTCGGCGGTTTTTCTGCCTCGTTTAACAACTAGGATCTCGCCTCATTTTGCATTACGGTACCTCACACGTGTATTAGTTGTGCGAGACACCTATACACTTCACTTACGTGTTGTACCGCTAAGGCCTATTCACGTATTTTTCTCCGATTACTACTTGTTTAGGCCCTATCTCCCGTGTTCCCATTTTACTTGGGGTTCCACGGGAAGGTTTTGGGGGGCTTTTACGGCCACCCGGGAGCTCCTTCTGTGGAGTTTAGGCCTTCACATTCTTGCATTATTCTGTTTTTCAGATAATTCTGTGTAGGCTGTATCACTCAAACCGCCGATTTTTCGCGGATTTAATATTACTTTTCTCCCGACTTATCCTCCTCCTATAGGAAGTTAGGATGTCTAAAGACGGGAGAACATCTATTAAGTGTGCAACGTGCTCGCTATTTCGCCCCGGGCGTGCCTGGGACGAGCACGCACTATGCCCGCAGTGCAGATCTTGCACTCGGCGGGAACCCTGTTCCATCTGCGTGACCTTCACGCAGGCTAATTGGAAAGAAACGGAAGCCTGGCTGGAGGCTAAGCGTCAACGGCTTCAGCTCCAGCTGGACCACCTTCCGCCTACGTCGCCGACTCCGGCTCTGGACCAAACTGCTCCGCAGTCCGCGGTCCGTGACAAACTTCCGGACGACACACCGCGAACCCCGCGGACCACCGATCCGGAGACAACTCCGAGATCCGAGAATCTCTCGAACCCTAAGGCTAAGGTCAAGGCAAAGACCTATAACAGAGCCAAAGGGAAAGCACCGAAAGCCAGCTCGGTTGCTAAGGGTAGGGCCGCTCCCACTGCGGGAGCCTCTGTTGTGCCCTCCGACCCTCAAGACCAGACAAACAGGTCTGCGTCAGTTCCTAAGGAACCGGGGACACGTAGCCGCTCGCCGGTGCGTCGTCCATCGTCAATTCCCGATGAGTCTTCACCGGACTCGGACACGGGCTTTAGGAGAAAGAAACGCCGTAAAGAAAGGTCTGCGGAGGCACCGCCACCGCCCACAGGACCTCCCTCCGCCGACTGTGCGTGGCTGCTCTCGCAGCTCACCTCAGTTCTATCGCCGCTGGTCCAACACCTGACCCCCGCAGCGATACAGCCGGTCCCAGACCGGGCGGAATCTGTAACCGACATCCCTCCGGCAGCACGGGAATACCCCGTCCATTTAGGCACCGTGCCTCCACGGGTCCCGAGGAATCTTTCCTCTATCGTTCCGGACCCCGATGCTTTGGAGGTTCAGGCCTCCGAAGCATTTTCTGATCTCGGAGACCGCCTCGAAGACTTCGAGGGCGATCGGTTCCCCGAAACAGAATCGGAAGAGGAGGTGGAACCGCGGGGTACTACCCTACCACCCGACCTCATCGCGAAAGTCGCGGACATTTTTAAACAACGGTTGGGGTTCGAGGACTCCCCAGCGGGACCCTCGGCCCCAAAATCATCGTCAAAACTGCGTTCAACAAATGAAACGCCAGAGGACGATTCCACCTCCATCCCTGTGGACCCGCTCTGCTTCGAACGGGTTGAATTTCTGCAGAAGCAACGGAGGTGGACAGCCTTCCCTGCAAAGCAGGACAGAGCACTCCGTGTGCCGGAGGACACTTGGAAGAATCTCTTCCATCCTCCTTCGATCCCTCGGGACGCGACGGACCGCCTTCAGGCGGAACAAGGTTTGACGGGTGGGAATTTTAAAGACCCACACCGTAAACGACTAGAAAATACACTTTTCGAGCTCGATCAGTCATCCCGAGTTGGGATGAAATTCGCATCAACCTTCCTTCTGGCAGCTGAAGTCCTCATGCGACATCACCAGCAGCTGCCAGAAGACCCGGATCAAATCCCGGATCGCGAAGCCGCGCAAATACTGTGGCTCCTGGGCCCACTAGCCAGGCTGATCTATGATCAATTCGCGAGAATCGCGATCCGCTCGGTAGAATCCCGCCGACGTAATGTACTGGCAGCAGTAAACTGGCCAGCGGGGGAATCGAAAGAGAAACTGGCGACCCTCCCCATCTTGGGAGAGGATCTTTTCGACGGCCAGTTCGGCGAAACCCTCAAACAGGAATTCGAACGGCGAGAGACGCTGTCAAAGTCGGGCTTCTCCCGCCCGGATACTCGCAGGGGTGATAAACAGTCACGCCCTTATAGACGCCCAGATCAATCTAGACCCCCAAGGGGTAGGGCGCAACGTCCCGCTTACTGGAAGCGGGGCAGCGGCAACGCCGCCAAATCCTACAGGGGCGGGAGACCAGACAGGTCACCGAGACGCTCCCCTCGGGGGCAGAGGTACGGCCGACTCTCACGTGACGAGAGACCGCGACCGCGTCGAGACGATCAACCGCCTAGATCGTCGTTCGGGGCTCCAAGGCCCTAGGGGTGCCCACCCTACCACGGTTACAGTGTACCCGGCGGTAGGGGGGAGACTCCGGTTATTCCAGAACGTCTGGAAAGAGATGGACCCGGGTCTGTGGGTCCTGGGGGTGATTACGAGGGGATACCCCATCGAGTTCTCTCGGACTCCCCCAGAGGGGGGAGGCGGAAAGGACACCCCAGTCCCCACCGACCCGGGCCAGAGAATCGCCCTCGAAAGCGAGCTCCATGCGCTAGTGACAAAGAGGGCAATAGTGGAGGCGACGGAAGGGGAGGGACCACTCTTCCGCTCGTCCTTCTTTCTAACGCCAAAAAAGGACGGGTCATGGCGACCAATCCTCAACCTAAAACCGTTGAACAAGGGCTTCGTCCGGCCAACTCACTTCCGCATGGAGACACTCGCGATAGTTTTACCGAACCTCGCGAAGGGAATGTGGGCGGCATCCGTCGACCTCAAAGACGCGTACCTCCACATCCCCGTCGAAGTCGCGTCACAAAACTTCCTAGCATTTTCGTACAAAGGAAGAACCTACAAGTTCGTGGCACTTCCCTTCGGCCTCTCGACCTCACCGCGAGTCTTCACACGAATAGCGGGCGCGGTGGTCGCAGACCTACGCCGAAGCGGAGTGACCTTATATGCTTACCTCGACGACTGGCTCGTCACGGGGAGGTCGCACCAAGAGGCGCTTTTCAACCTAGGTCGCACAACAGAACGCCTCGAACAACTCGGTTGGGTGATCAACAGGGAGAAATCACATCTCATCCCGACCCAAACCATTCAGTTTCTGGGTGCGACTCTAGACTTCCACACTGGTTGGGTGAAACCGTCCTCAGAGCGGGTCACCAACACCCAACAAACAGTTCGCCGCCTACTCAACAGGCGGTCCTCCCCGGCCAGACTTTGGATGAGAGCCCTCGGCCTCATGGCCAGCCTTGTGGACGTGGTACCATTCTGCCGCCTCAGAATGCGACCTCTCCAAATACACCTACTAGATCACTACGACCCGGAGCGGGACGTACTCGACACGCGAGTACCCCTGAACGGGTTCGACACAGCCCACCTTTCTTGGTGGCTCACAAAAGAGAACTGGGTCCAGGGACGCCCCTTCCGAGAACAAAAGTCTCTAATCTCTATCTCCTCAGACGCTTCCTTACAGGGCTGGGGAGCGTGTCTGGACGACCTGACAATTTCGGGGGAGTGGGAGCCAACCTGGCGACAGGCCCACATCAACGCGCTCGAGATGGAGGCACTATCCAGAGCCCTCCACCACTTCGAGTGTCACCTTCGGGGCCACGCCGTAACAGCCTTCTGCGACAATACCACGGTAGTGGCCTACGTCAACAGGCAGGGGGGGACGAAGTCCCGATCACTGTGTGCCGCGACATGGGACCTCCTGCTCTGGTGCCGAGACAAAGACATCTCTCTAAGAGCCTCGCACATTGCAGGGAGGGAGAACCTAACGGCAGACGCCCTGTCCAGGGGGGCCCAAACCCCAACGGAGTGGTCCCTACAGGAAGGCACCTGCCGGAACTTGTTCCGCCTGTTCGGGACTCCGAACATCGACCTGTTTGCTTCGGCGACCAATGCCAAGCTCCCAGTTTTTTGCACTCGGACCTTCCACCCCAGGGCGTGGGCGTCGGACGCGTTCTCAATCAGCTGGGAGGGGATGGAGGCGTACGCCTTCCCCCCCCTCTGCCTCATACAGAAAGTGCTGCTCAAACTGAACCGATCCCGAACACGGCTACTACTAATCGCGCCCTACTGGCCGAGAAGACCGTGGTTTCCAATTCTTCTAGACCTACTAGCAGGAACACCACGCAGTCTTCCAGACTCACCCCACCTAGTGAGCCTGGGCCGGGCCCGAGTCAGCCTACCTCACCTGCGGTCCTTGAACCTGACTGCGTGGCCGTTGTCCGGGCTCGGTTCAGAGCGAGCGGCTTTTCTGCAGACGCTGCCGCCATGGCAGCGTCAGCCAGGCGGCCAAGCACCGTCCACACTTACGATTCCCGACTGGCACGATTCTTCGAATGGTGTTCCCGTTTACAGGTCCGTCCGGATACTACCTCTCCGGCACAACTAGCGGACTTTTTCATGCTCCTCTTCGAAGAGGGTAAACAACCGAACACCATTCGAAATTACAGATCGGCTATCGCGGTGATCCACTCGGGATTCCCAGATGGTTCATCGGTAGGCACCTGCCCGCGGCTAGCGGCCCTCCTCAAAGGTATGGCCAACCGCAGGCCCATGCGTCGTAAGCTCCCACCAGCTTGGAGTATCAACGGCGTGCTCCATCACTTAGCCCGCCCACCTTTTGAACCTATGGGCTCATCCCTACTCAGGGACCTCACCGTCAAGACACTATTCTTGGTGGCCACTGCCTCCGCCAGGAGGAGGAGTTGCCTGCACGCATTGTCCACAGCAGAAGGGCACATCCGTTTTGACAGCCAAGGCGTGCGTCTGGTTCCGGACCCCAGGTTCCTCGCTAAGAACCAGACGCTCGCCTTCATACCAGGGGACATCTTCCTCCCGAAGCTGTCCCTGGCCTCCGACACAGCGGAGGACAAACTCTGGTGCCCGGTGAGGGCACTCAAATGGTACTTGCATAGGACAAAAGACCTGAGATCATCACAGGCCCTATTCATACTACCCACGAGCCCTCACTCGGCTGCCTCAAAAGATACAATCAGCAGATGGCTGGTGCAGGCAATTCGTCTTCATGCGGAGACAGACCAACCGGTCAGGGCCCACGACATTCGAGGCCAGGCGGCATCGAAGGCCCTGTTCCAAGGGGTCCCGGTGGATGATATCCTCCGGGCGGCCTCGTGGAAAACCCCCTCGACTTTCGTCGCGGCCTACCTAACGGACACGGTCGCTTCTGAGTCGACGTTTGGCCGTGCGGTGTTGGGCGTTCCTGCGGGCAGGTCCCGCCCGTTGGGCCTCCCACCATCGTAGCAGTGCCACTCTGTGCGTTAGTGTTGTAGGAGACAGGTAAGAGAGGAGTGAAGTAAATACCCCAAAACTCCCTGGTTTGGGTATTTACGAACGACGATACTTACCTGTCTCACCCACCTCCCTCCGCCACGTGCGGGACTCACGAGCCCGACACAACGCCAACAGTAAAACAATCAGGCTTGTCATTCAATACTGGTAGATCATATTTATCTCATAAGTTATCTATAGTATGTGCTTACACAGCTGGACAGGCCCGGATATACCGGACACTTCTACCCGGACATACCCATCCGGACATATGCTACCGGACATATCCACTCATCCGGACATATCCATCCGGACATACTCATCCGGACATATCCACCAAGGACATATCCATCCAGTCCGGACACCGAACGAACCACGCCATCTACGCTCTCAACCTAACCTTCACCAGGTGAGTGCCTTGTGCCTCGTATCATAAAAGTTCATGCTTCTATCTAAATCAGTGTACAATATACTCTACAGGGGTCATATTGGAACTAAATTTTGTAAAACAGTTCTTTGGGTAAAAACCACTTCAATTGTCACTATATTAAACTGCTTAGTACTGTGTTGCATTATCAAATTTACTTCGCTCTTCGCTTACCTGTCTCCCCACAAACTTAGCACGCTCTTTCTACCGTGTCTACAATGAACTCTTTATATTTAAACATGGATCTTGAAACTTCTGGGAAAAGTGTCACATTTGTTACTTGATGTAAGGCAACAGTTTGAATAATGCATAAAACCATACCTGCATACAGTATATGCACAGTAAGATATGAAACTTATCTTGAAGTCCCATTCTTTGACAAATTAATATGTTTTGCTTAATAAATCTTTTCACCATTAGTTAAGAACTGTAGGACATTGTAATGTATTACAATGAACTCCCCCCCCCCCCCCCCGCTCTCCACCCCCTTCAATTTCCACTCATCTTGACATAAACTTCCATTATTCAATGCTGTCGATCCATATTAGCATATGGCATTTAACATATATGTTACTTTAGGTAATCATGATTAAATACCACTCTCCATATTCAAGATCTCCCTGCCCTTCTCCACCTCCCCCTCTCTCCCCATATCTTTAATATCAATAAACAGACATGCTATACGCTGCTATTTTGCTACAGAATCCTCCTTTGTTAGTTCACGTTTATTTGCCCACCCTGATGTATCATATTTTTTTTTTTTTTTATGTTTTTAAAGTAACTCGATTGAGCCATGTAATGAATCCATAGTCATTAAGTACCTACATAGACATCAGGTAATGGCCTATTAAAAAGAAGAAGAAGAAGAAAAGGAAAAAAAAACGCACAAGGCAAATGTCTCCTAGGAATGCTGGGATAAAGTTACATGGTTTTGAAATTTGTTTGGAAGTCAGTTATACTGCTGTACACATAATAATCACTGTGTGCAGTAGTCATACAAACACAGCGTGGCGACTGGCTATGTCACATAGTGGTAGACTGTAGACCAGACAATGTGTCACATTCTCTAGGATATTGCGTGCCAAATGAACTTCCTGTTAAGCATTCACTTGTGTATGAAGTAATGTTAGTCCAATTAAGACCTTACGCATGGATGAACTGACCCAAAGGGGGGGATTACTTTGTTTGGCAGAGCTATTACTGGCCTAGAAAATGAAACTGTGCAAGAGAACAAGGAAGGAAATTGAGATATCTGTAGCAGACAACTTTTAACGTGTCAGAAAAGAAAAAAAAAAAGCTAAAGGAAACCCTTATTGATACACAGCTTGCATGTTTCTGTATCAAGGGCAGAGAAAGAAAGGCAGAACAAAGGGGTTCAGAGAGATTTTTACAAGAATGTCTATTGTTTAAGACTCGATCAACACAATGGCAATTATTATTTGCATTGATAATGGGGCAGACAAATATATCGTATCCAAATTTTGTCAATTTGACACATGTATGTATGTTTCATCGATCTATAGCTGGAACTCTGAAAAGTCTCATTAACCTACTAAATTTTGGGAGCTTAAATTGTTTTTATGTTTTTAGGGCAACAAATCAATAATTAATGTAGTCCATTGGATTGAAATAATGAAGTCCCAGTGAAAATAGTGAAGTCAAACTTTGGAAGTTGGTTTTTACATGTGATGAAGGCTAAACATATCTGGGCAATATAATCTTGAAAATCCAGTTAAATTTATATAGATCGGTCACTTTGCTTATGATACTTTCTTTACCTGGTGAAAATATGTTGGAGGTTGTCATAGTGTGATCATACTGCAAATATTTTGAAGAAATACTCCGTACAGTGTGGGTATAATTGGAGAAATACTCCATATAGTGTGAGTATAATTGGAGAAATACTCCGTATAGTTTCGGTAAAATTGCTGCTCAGTCTCAAAGAGCTCTGCTTTGACAAAAAAAAAAGAAAAAAAAAAAAGAGAAGGGATTGGAGGAGGTGGGAGAGAGAAGGAGGACTGATTTATTGATGTCATGTTTGGTGAGCAAACACTTGACTTAAATCTTGTGACGGAGATATAAATCTGTCGACAGGGTTAATTATTATCTAATCCTTCTCTCTGTTTATGTTGTGATTAACAATTCCATCTCAAAAGAAAAGAAAAAAACAAGAAAACAATTTGAGTTAGTTCACAAAATTTGCAGACATTTACTTGCAAAGAAATCGAAAGCATTGCATAATACCTGTAAGCATTAATGCTTCCTTTGATTATTTATAAACGACAAGAAAGGAAACACAAAGAGAGAGAGAGAGGGAGAAGAAGAAAAGTAAGGAAGAGAGGAGGGGACATTTAAATGTACTGAGAAGTGGTAAAAGTTTTCATATTAGAACGAGGTTTCAAGGATTTCCATATAAACTGTTTCAGTAGTTTGTTAATTCATTTACGTTGTGAAGGTTTCGATACACGTATAGGTTCTTGTTTTATAGTCTGTCAAAGTTTTCATAAAGCATTGGTCTCTATTTGAAGGCAAATAATGAACAACAAGATTCAATGTTTCCATCGGAGATATGTCAGTTTCATTGTTTCCATCTGAAAATGACTCATTAGCTAGTTGAATGGTGTCCTCTTAAGAGTTGAGTATCATCGTTAATGACTGGGTATTGCGTGGTAAAGTCTAATCACTCTCTTATCTCCATGATGATAATAATAGAAAATAAAAAATATGGATATTTGACTGGTATGCAAACTTGATCTAATAGAACATTCATAATAGTCAAGCAGAAAGAAGATTAGGAAACCAAATTTCCACACAGGTGTTCAATATTGAGCACCACGTATTAAATTATGCCGGGTAGAGAGTTTGGAAGGCTTCCAATTTCTCAAGTTAAAATAAAACATCAGACCTTACATTTTAGGTGTTTATTCCAAGCCAATTTGCTACTTTTCAAGTCTTCCGGTTAGATTTCTTGACGTAAATGCAGGTAATGTGGGTAGGCATCAGACTGTTGATGTTATGGGGTTTTGGGATTGTTGAATCTAAACTATTGCAATTCTTTAAAATGATCTAATAATGGAGAATTGGTTGAAGTGTTAACACAACATTCTTCATTGAAAATATAAAGCAAAAATCAAAAGAAAGTAAAAGATTTCAGATCCTAAGTTTTCACTATGATATCACACTTTTTCACACCATGACATCCCATATAGCTAATGCAACTTTTAAATCAGGTTTTAACTCCCCAAACAGAGTTTATCATATAAACAAAAGAAGGTTCAGATTGTGTGACCACCTTTAAGTTTAGTGATGTGATGTCAGTTTAATGATGTGATGTGATGTGTTTACTGATGTGATGTGTTTAATGTGTGATGTGTTTAATGATGTGATGTGTTTACTGATGTGATGTGATGTGTTTAATGTGTGATGTGTTTAATGATGTGATGTGTTTAATGATGTGATGTGTGATGTGTTTAATGATGTGATGTTAGTTTAATGATGTGATGTGTTTATTGATGTGTTTAATGATGTGATGTGATGTTTAATGATGTGATGTCAGTTTAATGTCGCCATTACTGCTGCATAATATGACTTGTATTAAGCAGCATTGCTGTATAGACTTACAGTACTCGGTTATCAGCAAACAGTGAAGCGGCTGCTATGCAGGATTTTTGTTATTGTACTTGCGTGACGATGGAAAATCAAGTCGACCGGAATGTAACCCTATTAACCTAACGTTCAGTAACTGTTAATTCCCCTGCTATGAAACAAGACACGACTTATGATGCAGGAGTACTTTTCCATGTCGTCACAGGAGTTGTTATTACTTGCGATGAAAAACAAAGGACTAACGACTAGTAGGATAATTAAATGAGCTTGTAACACAACTGTATTATGTGTTAGTTGGTAAACATTCAAACCACAGCAGGATGGTACATAGAAATGAAATAGATCTGTTTGGATATCATCATCAGATACCTTAAACTGGGAACAGTAGGATAGTGTCAGAGAAGAAGAAACCTGGAATGCTAGGGGGGGGGGGGGCAGTGTATATGAGCTGGGGGCTTTAGTAGCTGTAGAGGGAGGATATAAATAAAGTCAGTCTATACTGACTGTATGCCCCTTAATCTTAATCAGGTCTGTTAGAAAGAAAAGAGAAGAACTTTGAACAAATGTAGCAGTAAAAATAGGCATTAAGCACAAAGTAAGAATTGTTTCTTTTCATAAGTTGTTTTAATGAGTTTGGCCCCCCACCCCCCAAAAAAAAACAGGTTTCACAATTGCTGTCATAATTAGCTTGATGTGTCGACAATAGATGAGAGTGGATATCTTTCCATCTTACTCTCTCCAGTCCATCTTACTCTCTCCAGTCCATCTTACTCTCTCCAGTCCATCTTACTCT
>JAAAKB020124435.1:0-12724 GCA_010014835.2 Apostichopus leukothele | reverse complement strand
GGGTTTGTTTCTCAAAAAGGGCACAGCAGCCATCGGAGCAAATAGGGCAAGGCAGTTTGGCCGTAAAAACGTCAGATTTCCTATAGGCACCAAGGCCAGTTGGAAGGGCACCGTCGGTCACGGTCGTCGTGAAATTTGAGGCCTGATAGGGGAGGGGTTTGTGAGAATTCTGTTTAGTCTTTACATTATTCAGATAACACAGTTACTGGCACTTATTAAGTCATTACTGCAGTCCAGACGACAGGAGTCGATGGTAAGTTTCAGAGGATAGTTCAAGAGACCCCCCCCCTCCCCTGATATGTAGAAGAGGAGTATTATCGTAAGCACAACAAAGAAATTTTCATTGGCTTTGTACTAATCAAATCCATAGACTATAAATATGAATTTAGAATTAACTGCTGATGACACCATGTACATTCCACGATAAAGATGGAACAAGCCAATCAATCGCTTATATGTTACAAATATGCCTTTAATGTCAAATGCACAAGTTAAGTTGTGGTTCCAACATACACAATGTTGTTGCATAACAAACCTTTTCGCTATGAACTTGGAATTGCCAACGTGTCTTATAGGGCTGGTCGTTGTCGGTCTTCTCTTTAATTTCCATGGAGACCTCAAAATCTTGTTCACATTTGACCTCCACACCTGGTAATGCCTTCATCATCTAGATAAAAGAAATGATTATTGATAATTCTCCTCAGCAGGGACGTAAACACTAAACAGTGTGGAAATGTTGAAAGGGGGGTTCATGAGGTCAAATGGCAAGTGACAATGGGCAAGGGTGAGGGGTGGGAGGGGGAAAGTGGTAAAAAATTGAGATTTCTGGTTATGCTTACTGACACTTCATTATATTACTCTGATAACTTCAAACAAACATTTTGACCTTATCCAGTGTGCTACTATCACAGATGGAGTTTAATGCCAAAATTGTGTAACTAGTTCGATATGCTAATTAATTGTTCAAATAAATAGCTTACTTCCAAATAATCCTGAAGTTGAAATGAGAAACTGCCTGCCATACTGGATTGTTGTATTCTGACATCGTCTTAAAATTAACTACTACCATTGTCAGTACGTCGCTCACCCCCATCATCAGTTGGGGGGATGAAAGTTCACTCTGCAGATTTTGTTACATTCAGTAGGAGGAAGACTTAGACCACTCCTATGGGTATCCAGCCGCACCCTACCCCTCACCCCCTCACAACCTCACACAAAAATACAAGAGTACTTATTAGTCTATAATTACTTTACAACTAGATCTTATTTAGAGTCTAAATATTCCTTATTTATAGTTTTAATATGCCACAGAATGCACTCATTGAAGTCTACATTATCGTACATGTGAGTCGTCTGAAACGACCCCAGGGCCGCACCCCTCCTTTATTTAAAATTTCTTAATCCTGCTTTGGCCCTTGTATTAAAGTTCATGCCCCATGAAAAGCTGTGCAGGCCAGTGTGCTTGATGGCTCTTTTTTTCAGCAACAAGGGCTTGTGAGTTTTCTGGAGCATGAAGAAAGGCCAGGAAGATTTTGACATATGGCTGCAATTACCCAAAGCCAACTGACATACACTCGTAGGTCATGGACTAGATCAAGTTGGGGAGCTTGGAACATTCTGTCTGAACAAAACGGTACAGCATGTCCAAGTTTTGCATGTAAATTGGAAAACACTTATTACAGAGGTGCAAGCCTTTCCTGTTTGATTTATAACAATTCAAAATCCTTACCACAGTTTCCTTTTGGTTGGTGAAATTGTAAGCCTGTAACAGTTCGTCGAGGAAAGAGAATAACCTCTGTTCTCTCACTTTCTTCATCTTCATCATTCTGTACTTGTGTCTCTCTTTCCATTCCTTCAGTTCGTCTTCTCCGTGAGCAAAGTCGCATATGTTATCATCGTCCCTCTTCCCAGAATACCGACACATTCCAGACTGATCACTGTTGACACGACAAGCAGATTAAAAATATGACGTTGCATGCTTCAGGGAATTAAGGCAATCCGAGCTACTCGCAACCAACGATGATAAAATATTGCTTGTTGTTGAATTCTGATCCATAGCAATTGAGTTGCCACGGTAGAAGACACAACTACGTTATGCCGCTAAACAATATCATGGTTTTGAAAAGTTGGGCAACGCCACAAATTTATTTGAGACCAAAAAGTGCACTTGATAACTTTTTGACTGTGAAAGTAGGACAAAAAACAACTCACAATTTGCAAATCTTGTAGTCACCATTTGTCACTCCTGGTGGGGGGTCACGATGCTCCCACTTCTTCTCTCGATCGGAGTTTATGTTAGCCAAGTGATCCGGAGCCTTGAGATGTTGTTCCAGTTGCCATTTCTCATCCCATGACTTTTTGCAGTAAGAGCAGAAAAACTGACTTCCTGCACCCTTGGGGCCAATGGACATACTTCTCACTTGCCTCTGGTCTTGTGCTGGTTGAGAATTGCTCACAGATGAACCAGCGTTTGTGCCGCCTCCTTCTCTCACAGCAATGACTTCTGCGATTGTCGACACTACACAAAAAGAGACATAGGAAGCATATTGAGAAAATAAAAAACAACTCGTTTGTGGGGGCATGGAATTGTTGATATCATAGCATCACTACAGGGGTCAAATCTGTAAGAGACCTGTAAGATGTTAATTACTCATAAATGTAAAAGATTCAAGTAATATTATATTTTTCTAATATTTGGTAAATATGCTAGGCCATATAAATTTGATATTATTTCCCCACACAACACTATGTTAATTGTTTTTCTCTCTTTGGCTTTCGGTATACCTGTTACAGTACCCCTTTGGGTGATAGTCCTAACCTACTTTGTAGATTGGTTTTAAATAATGATTCATTATGTTCCCAGTTCTCTCTCTCCTTTTCTCTACCTTTTCTGTAAGCTCAGATTAAATTATTGCAACAATATATACATGCATTTTTTCCCTGACTAATTCTACTCTATGTGTATTTTGTTGCAATGTTCTAATTAGCTTGTCTTCCTCATCTATCTGTTTTAACTGCCGTTTCCCTCTGTGTTCTTTTTGGAGCTTGTCCTGGAAGAAGGACATGCTATGATCAAAATGTCAAGCCCTCTAACTTTGATGCAAATAAAATTTGGTTATCATATGACCAACCCGGTCAAGGTAACTGAAGGAATCTACTCACATGAATATTGCCGTTGATACACCCATAGAGCAACTTCCTCTGGGTAGTGACAAAACATGCACTGTGAGTTATGACTTTCTCTGTAAGAGCATCTTGATCCATGCCTGCAAAGGATGGGATGGACACCGGCTCTCAACTTTGGGTTCCGGGGGTAGACTCTCACCCACTTGTTACTAGTTGTCAAAAGTTGGTAAATGGCATAACTCTTTCGCCAAGGGTGAGCTGACTTGCTGCATATCTTAGGATTATTCGCATTTTGCACGGAGATCTTCTGCGGATAGCAGATCCCACAGAGGGCTTGCAGTTCATACTTGAATGGTGGGGTAACCTTTGATGTGGATGGTGCGCTTTGTTGTTTAACTTTCGGTGCAGGAAGGGTCTTCTTCTTTTGCTCAGTGGGACGCTGGTGTATGAGTTGGCAAAGTTCAACGACTTCATCACGAGGGATGAAGGAAGTCCTCTGCTCAAATTCCCAGAATTCTACCTCGACATCGTTATGCGCAAAGCTGCAACTGTGGCCATGTTTACAGCCGTAGTGTTTCATGTTGTGCCAACAGAGAGAAACACGAGCAGGTCTGTTTGGAGGTCGGGGACGCACTTCGCAAAACTGCCGGTCGTAGCTGAAAAACACCAGGACACGATTGTTGATATTCCATTGATGACTTTGTTCGTTATTAGTGCAGATTGTCCTCTTCTTTGGATGTTGTACACTGATGCGACCAGGAAAACCATGAAAACATTGTTGGCAGCAGTAGAGAAAGTAGCCCTGTAAATTTTGGATTAAGTCTTCTACGATCTTTGACCTCTCAGATGTGTACCCAGAGGCCTTCTCTGGACTTATCTTCTTTGCCTCGGTTCCTGGTTTCGATACATTTGTACTTTTCTCCTGTTGACTTGCTTTCTTGGACATCTGTTTTGAAATTTCAGGTTCCTTTACAGGTGCAGGGACTGTTGGAGGCTGAGCAGGAGAAACTGTTTGTACCGCTGGTCTGGGTGGTGTCAACTGAGCCCGTGGCATCTGCAGTGCTGTCCGTACTTCCACCCTCTGCTGAGAAGCTAATCGTTGGGATTGCTTAAGTTGAATTAGCTGTTGTCTTAAGAAAGCCACCAATTCTTTGCCGTTGAAGTTGTTCTGTCTTTCCGCTTGCCATATCACCATCTCCTCCTGGCTGTGAGCATAATGGCACAAGTTGTAACCGATTTGACAGCGCAGTCCTCGGAAGAAAGTCTGACATAATCTGAAATTCCCGGCAAAGTTTGGATTGGTTCTTTGGCGGATCCGTCCCCATATTCTGCTTTGTTCACCAAGGCTCTTCAATTGGCAGATTAAGAGGTCACCTACACAAACATGATTATCTCGGGGGAGAAAGTTGAACGCTTGGATACCCTCATAACGTGAATCCTCGACGAAACAGCTGGTACAGGCCAGTCGGAACTGAAATTTTTGCAGCCACATCTGAGTAATCGACGACAATGGACGTGGCAGCGAAAGTGTCTCAAAATCATTCTTCGTTTGAGTTTGAGTTAGTGCGATAGGAGGTGGCGCTGGCTGCTGTGGTGTTGAATGGGTGTGACTGAAGTTTGCTGTCTGCTGCTGATACCCAGTTGCTTGGTGCTGGGGTGGTGTGGGACGATGCCGATGTGCCTCAGCTTTTTGGAAGTCATCAAGGCCGTAACCCGAATTGGTCGAGGGTCTCTGGATTTGTTGTGATGATCTCTGTGGATGTTTCTGGGGAGGTTGTACTCCATCTTGATATTGCACTCGTTGTACTGTATCAGCTTTGTTGACAACTGCAGCGATTGAAACTTTGGAATTCATAGCCTAATATTTGATGAGAAAATCAAATTTAATGATCCATTATATGGACATTTCTGTTGTTGTTTTTAGTCAGAGTTTGATTAGATAAGTTTACATCATCATATTGAGACCAAACTTGATTTTAGTTGAAGTTTCCTAACCCACACATCATTTCTGCCATCTTCAACAAAAAGCAAAAGGAGTTGTTGAGGCTAAAAATTAAGCTACAGTTTCCTTTCACATAATCAGGCCTAGAATTTCACAATTTTAATGAATTGCAAAAAAAGCACTACGTTCTATGACACTAATTTTTTATACAAATTAAACGATCCCAAGTAATTACAGATATATATACCTCTTGCATTTTTGTTTTGTTTGCCTCCACTTTCTCCTGGTGTTTCTTAACACCTTCTGGAATCCAGGCAAGATCGGGGGCTTCAGTTTTATTGACTTCTGCTTCAGCACTTTCCTGATATGGTCCCAAATCCTTGTCCAGTTCTTGGATCATCAGGTTCAACATTGCCTCCTGTCCTGTTCCCTGAGTGATAAAAAGATCGCAGACAGCAAAAAAATATTGTTTTGGTAACTAATCTAGTACGGTTGTTACTATGGATGCAATATCGATTTACTATTTGAAGCAAAAATAGTTGGGGTCTATACAGCAGACCTTTAAGGTTTAGCATCATGGCACCCTCAAACTTTCCGGTGACACAGAGGTACAAATTGGTCACACAGTTAAGACAACAGGCTGGAGCTATCACCATTCTTCGAGACAAGGTTTAAAGTTATCTCAATTAACATTTGAAACAAGGCATTTCGAACAAAAGTTCCCTTGTTTATAAATAACATAATTACTGATTTTTCAATAAAAGGATATGTGACAGGAAGAGGAAAAGAAAGGAGAATGGTGAACTGGGAGGATGGAGAGGGAGGGCAAGATGGGGAGCTGGTATTAAGAAAGTTACGTGAAGTAAGTCATTATGTCTGTGGATTCCTTTCATAGTGGACTTAGATTGCTGCAATTAATCAGTCATGTACTAATGTGTTTAAAGGTTAAGAAGACAAATATACTCACATTTAAACGATGAAGAATTCTCTGTTGTCTCTTTAGTTCGATCTTGCTTATCCCTTTATCTCTGTATTTTAATAAATCCAATCCTGCTTTTGCCACCGTAACTATCAGCTGGGCCTCTTTCCTCCACTCTGTGTCAGCCATGTTGGCCACTACTCAAAAAAAATTATAAAAAAAAATTATACAGCATTGAAATTCACTAACAACAACTAAAAGATGATAAAATTTAAAACACAAAACAATGTAACTTGATTGTGTATATTATGAATTTTGTAACATTTGCAAGTAGAACATTGTCATCACCTTAGCATCGTATGATTTCAAGTTTATTTTGTCATATACTACTCTGAGTTAAGACTTGAGACTGACAGAGTTCACATATTTTCTTCACATACCCAACATACCCATGTATGTTACACCTGCATTCTTTCTCGTGCAACAAACTAATTTTTGAAATTTAGTTTAATTCATAGTAATACAAGAGAAGTTAATAGTCAAGGCAATATGGTCACACTTTTGGCTTGATGCTACCTTAACGCCAGTATTCAAATTACAGAAATTTAATGAATATCTTCATTACCATACTTAGCTTCATCGATTGCCCACTGAAATATGCCCTGTAGAGAAATAAAACAAACCATAAAACCATGTGCATTTTACCATAATTATTAAATCCCTTTATAATAACTTTAACTTAGCTAGCAATCTAAAGAATCTCAGTTTCATTTTACTCTTGTCCCCCAACCCCTGCCCCCACTTAGTGTGGTTTATCTGCAAAAACATTTCACTATCACATCAAAGAAAAAGAAATCCACAATGTAATAGCCTTTTTTATGCAATAATGCTAGTTTATGATATGAATCAAGATTGTTATGTGTGCTGGATATACACTATACTAAAAGATGTTTGATAAACTGTCTACTTAATGTAGAATGCCAGTGTTGATGTTTCATTTTAACCTCACTGGGACTTCCTGACAGGAAGAACTCACACTCATACTGGAGTATCACTTTGTCGTAATACAGTACAAAAACAACTTCATCCAGTAACCAACCTATGCTGACAAGTTCATCTTCAATTCAAATAAAGAATTAAAACACAAAAAAATAAAGAATTTTCCCAAGTCTTTTGTGAATATCCGAAAATGTCAAACAAGACGAAATCTCACCGCAAATACTGACATCTTTGCTTTAAACATACGGATCTCCAAAACCTGTTTATTATCTTCGGGTAACTCCAGTCCTAGTGGGCAAATGTGTTGCACATACACTAACAGATATTGGTGCAACAGAATAGCTGATTCTCGGAAACTTTTCTCCTCTTTCAAATCATTGGCCTCGGCCACCATATTCTTAAATAGTTCATCGATGAAGGGTCTCAACTGAAATGAAATTTTTCAGAATGAAGAAGGAAGATTTAAATATAAGTAGGGTGCTTAATCTATCCGTAGCCAATTGTCAACTATTATGTAGGGTATTAAGTCTAAATTATACATATCCTATCCGGGCAATTTTTCTCTAGTTGTCCGTCAGACAAACAGGTTTTACTTTTCAGTCGTCCAAACAGTAAATTTGGTTGTCCAAGAAAATTGTAGGAAAACCACTAAGACTAAGATTAATAAATATATAAACTGTAGGAGAGATGTGTAAGTTAGGAGAATTAAAACAGCAGGTTTTGGGCCAGAGATAACCTGCAAAGTTTCTTAGTCGTAAAATGACCTCTTTTTACCAATTAGTCTGCAATGCCTGCGAAATATTTTTCTTGTATGAGGATCTTTGTGTGAATGCTGTATAATTAACTACACTGGAGACATGAACATACTTCCATGTGTGTTTACACAAATGCATGCTAATCTTAGAGCCTGAAAGGTCGATTATGTAATCACAAAACTTTCCTAGCTAAAGCGTGCTATAATTGGATCCAATAAAGCAGATCTTTACTATGGCATTCTTCCAAATAAAAGGCCTTTGCCAGTAAATTCTTTGTACATGGTATGCACTTAATAGTATTGACATGACACATATTCAGTTCTAGACACATACATACATGTACAGTGTATAACCTGCATGAGGATTCCCCCATACATGAATATTAAAGCTATCGTATCAAAGCCAAACATGATTAGTGTGTTAAAGGACTAAGTGCCAACTTACCACATCACCAGGTGGAATAAAGAATGGATTCAGGTTACTGAAATTGAAAATAAAAATAATAAATTAATGATCATCAGTATTGTGGGATCAGATATTAATTCGATATCACCATGGCTTGGTTATGCGCAGACAACCCTTACATAGTAGAGTAGTGTACTAGCGGCCAAGGTAGACTACTAACAATAAACATTTGGTCATCCCCATCTGAGTAGAGTAATTGGGTTTGATAACACAGAGGTGAAGGAAAAAATGTTTTGTGTCAAAATACCAATACACTTAAGGTGGCTAAACATCTCCCTAAATTATTTCTTAAAGCATTTCCTACATGCCATCAGTCATAATTTGCAAACTATACAACAATTTAAGGAGTTTTGAGACAAGTTTGCTGTTATTGCTGCTACGATTTTTTGCAAAGATTTTCATTCACCCAGGTATGAGTGGAAGGTAGATGCTCTTCAACCTTAGATTTTCACTGCGTAAATGGTTGTTTTGATTAAGGCAGTGTCATGGAGTAATAGCGATATTTTTTGCACAACAATCTGCTGCTAAAAGACAAGATAAATAATTGGGAAAATGTACAAATCACGCCAATCGAGTAGCGGTTCAAAGAAGCAGTGGGGTGCTGTATAGGCTAGGACTCGCGTACACCTATAGCTACATCCTGTATAGTAAATATGCCTAGGGTATACCAGTGGAGCCTTAATGTAACAGAAGCCAAGCTATCTTCGTAGGTATTTTTCAGATGTTTTTTTTTGGTTTTGAGACACTACAGTAGGCCTAGCTGCTTATTTACTATTCTGCAACATGTTTACGTTGTTCATAACTTACTTTTGGTGGAAAAAAGTTTAAATTTCATACTGCACAGAAAGATAATTTTCCAATGTACAATTACGTAGCACCATGTATCTGCATGCATGCCTAACCTTTGTTCATAGAAAGCATTGATGTTGTACATCTGCAGTATGGAGACTTGAACAGCAGTCATAGTGGCGAGTGAATTTTTCGATTTTTGGTAAGTAGATTTTTAGTCACTGTCGCCAAATAGCGAGTACATTTAAAAATATATATCGAGGCCCCAAAACTTTCAAAACATGACTTCTCCTGGTAGAAATCATGGATACTTTTCATAGGCCAGATGGTATATAGATTTGCCATATTGAATTTACAAGAATCCTGTTGCTTGTGAGGTCAAATCTCATTTCAGGTCCCCGGAGGTCAAACTCATTTTCAAAAGCATTTTACATGACATCTAACGATGGGAATATTGTTGGATGCACCACACTGAGTACTTGAAGACCCCTATTGTTTTTGGTGGAGGTGTGTGAGGTGGCAAGGAAATAAACAAATATCTTGAAAAGAGAACAAGGAAGGAAAGTTGGATTTAAACTTGTACTTACTCCAAACGAAAGAGGTTGTCCTGGATTTCGAGCTTTCTTCTATCCCTGCTGGCTGCCATCTTGAGAGGCCTCCTGTTATTTCACCTCTAAATTGCAAATAGAAAAATCAAAGAAACAGATTTAATTAGCCCTCCCTTTTTTCATTGCTTGACAATAGACTGAAAGCACACTTTTGGCAATTTTTCTATTGTGTACAACATAGAGTTGAAAACCTTGAAACTAGGTTCCAAAGTTCCATACGAAAATCACTGTAGGAAATCCGGACAACAAAATACACAATGCTGGCACTTTGAATGGTAGAATGAGAAGGAAGGGCATTGGCCGGAGGAGCCGGTCATAGAGGGCGCACAGTGTTAAAAGGTTACCAGTTCATTCTAGGCACGGTAGAAACGAGGTGTTAAGGTTGTGGGGAGACAGGTAAGTGAGGAAGGAAGTAAATGTATTAACTGTCCATAGGATAGGTTCAAACTTACGCGGTTTTGAAATATTATTGCCGTGGAACTTCCAAGGTTAATCTAAGGAAAACACAATGCATGAGATCCACATATAGAGTAGTTTTGTGACAGGCTTGGGCATTCTCCTGAATCTCCAGACCCCAAAACATGTACTAAAATCTCCTATCTTTACAATGACAGCGCATACGGTCGAAGCATAACAAGGTTTTCCCACTTCCACTGTAATGCAAAGCACATTTATGAATGCCATGCATGCACGTATTATGTATGTATATAGCCATACAAGTAACCCCTGGTCGCCATCCCATCAATGTGCTGATTTGTTGTTGATCTATTCACAAAGGATGGAATTCCCCAAACGGTCGGTGCTTGTTAGGGTATTTCCAAACATTGCCCTCTTCTTAAAGCTAATGCCCTTTTACGACGGAGACGTTTATTTGAGATAATGGTGGTCCAACTTACTAGGACAGACCTTTCCTGGCTGTGTGTACACGTTCATATAAAATAGACATTAATGCTTCTTCCTCTAATCCACATGCTGTGTTCATTTTCCCTTTATAAGTAGTAGTTAGACTTTGGCAACAATTATACTTTCTTTGTTCCGCTTGTTTGTTGCTGTCTGCAGTAAACAGCTTCCCTACTTCCTGCCTTTTTCTTAGATAGAATGTGTTTCATTTATAGCTGGATTAGGTGCTCCCTTCCTGGAATCATAGGAAAAGATGCAGTTATGTTGTGAGCCAGTCAACAGGGCAGGGAACTAGTGGAATTTGGTCTCCCTTGAGATGTTATAGTTTATCCACTGCGGAGATATCTATAGTACCGTATTTGTAAATTAAGCTGTATCTTATAAAAATATATCTTAACTTTTCCTGGAGGAATTATTTATCTCATTCACTGTATACATATTCACTTTTAACTGGAAGTTCATTGATCTCTTGATGGAACTGAAAGCTGTCATTCACTCACTGTTGTATTAATTAAATATCTTTGTTGTACCCTGGACTCCATTTACTTTCCTTGAGAAGGACATCTCTTTTGGACCTACTTGTTAACCACTGGAAGTTCATCCATCTCTTGATGGAACTGAGAGCTGTCATTAACACACTGTTGTATTAATTAAATATCTTTGTTGTACCCTGGACTTTATATCTACTTTCCTTGAGAAGGACATCACTTTTGAACTTTTGAACTTTTGAACTTATTTGTTATTCATTGGAACTTCTTTTTTCAATATTCCAATTATCTGCCGGACATTCATTGAACCTTTATCATTCATGGTACCTACCACTACCAGTCAGCCGATGTCTACCGTATATTTTAATACCTTCGGGACACAAAACTTGTAGTTATCCACATCGTCAAAAGCCAGCGACGACACAACAAACAGCTGACAGGAATTGCTGCTGGACGATACAACCGCCTGCCAGATATTAAGCCTATCTCTTATTTTATTAATGTGCACAATGTACAAGCCTTGTGGTCACTTGACACATCCCTAGTTAATTGTACCTTGACCATCCCACAATTTAGTGTCATTGTAAAGTAAAAACCCCTTTGAGCCTCTTTTTAGCCTCTGAAGAAGTTCCTGCTAGGATCGAAACGTCAGGCCAATTTACTTTTACACATTCTATTACACAGGCTCTCTAGTGGATAAGCAGTTTGCTAACAGTTTTATTTTATTTTGATCTTTATATGATATTACATGTCCTCATAATCATTTTCAACTGTTTGACAATAACATACTATATCAGCCAAATCCTGTGACTGTGATGAGTAATGGTTATAGCTATGGTAAAGGCCATACACTAACAGTATACGTATACATACAGTTGTAGAGTGGAGTTGCAGGTTGGGTAGGGCTTATTACCTATAACTGAAACTCTTAACTTGAACACAAGAGAAAAGTAAACAACGTTGAAGGTCTCTGTGCAACTGTATACATTTACAATAACCCTCATGAGGCTGCCTGCTATGTCCTTTTCAGTATCACATAATAGTGGTGAGCAGCTGGTATGGGAATGCACTCAGGCATGCATCACGTCATTATTACTATTATAAAAGTTGTCACGATATCAGAGACCTCTACACAGTAGGCCAAGTTTGCTAATAACATATCTTTTATGTCAATAGGGTTACCCTTTATAACATATAGTAGTAGTAGTTCGACTACAGTGATTAGTGAATGCTGCCATTATCATTTCCATGATTCAACTTACCAAGCGTTGAAGAGAAGTTAAACAGAAATAATAGAAACACGATTAAAGTCCCGGTTAGCAAGGTGGTTCTTCCACTTCTAGGCACACTGCTAGCCATTTTATTAACATTAGGAAATAGATCGCAGCCTTTGTAACACCTGGTAGTTCCTTCTTGTCACCCTACAGCTCACTCAATAGTGGATAGGTTGATGTGGTATTAGACTATCGATGAACAATAGCCCAGTACGTAAATAGTCTGCAGTAGAGTTGTAAACAACTTCTTTTGCTGGAACTTTTAAAATAAATATTGGAATGAACCATTATTCCATATGGGGGGAATGAAAGTAATTACGTACAATTATGAAAAGGGTATTTATAGTTCGTACACGTACGATGATTGTTCCGTACAGCCTTGCCTTCTGGCATTTTCAACGGAATCATGCTCCTTTTTTTCTTTTTAGTGTAGGAAATTTACTGCCATAACAGTCAGGG
>JAAAKB020124324.1:0-12724 GCA_010014835.2 Apostichopus leukothele | reverse complement strand
CTCATTATGCCCCACCCCTCACACCCTCCCCCCCTCCACCCCCATGAATACCAGGATACATTTACTGGAGGTTGAAAACAACGTTTAGATTTTCAAACTATTCAAGCAATTGAGAGTGCAATGGCCTTAAAGTGACAGGTACAGTAGGTAAGGAATGGAGAATAATTTATCTCTTATCGCAATGCAAAATGCTTTGCAAAATGAGTAAATTGCTATGCAAAATGAGTAAATTGCTGTGCAAACTTTGCAAAGATGCATAGCAGTGTCTGTACATAACATGTAGCAGTTTATACAATCAAACAAAAGTTCAGAGCTATCAACTCTGCTATGCAAAATGTAGACACTAAATAAATTCCCTGAGGAAACCAATTCAACTTATCTGACTTCCTTTCCCAACCTCTCATTATTTGGATATTTTTATCTAGAAACTGAATTTACTGTACCGTAAATTATACAAAAGTACTGTTAATTCCGTAATACCGTAAATACTGTAAAATACTGTAAATACAAAAGTAAAAGGAAGACAATCGGTTTAACTTAAAAGCTGATGAATGTGTATATGTCCTTTATCCACTATCTTTCTAGATTGCATTTATAATACACTAAATTGAATTATCATCATAAGATTAAAATGCTCGACAAACCTTTCTCATCTTCCAAGCAACGGTATATATAGCCAACATTCCTATGAAAGAGAACCATAGGCGTAGGAGGCAGGGGGCTGGGGGGTGCAGCCCCCCCCAATCAAAATTGTTTGTGAAAATTCGGGCAAAATTCTGAGAATTTTTCGGGCAAGTGAGAAAGAAGAATAATTTGCAAAGTGTTTTTCAATGGTTAAACTTATATTATTATTATCATTAGTATTGTAACGACTTACCCAAGAATTATAACCAATATGGAAGGGTAATAACACAGAAAATGATTGTATGTTATTGGCATGTGATGTAATAACCAAAGAATGCCTATATGATATGCACATTAACAATTTTTACGCGCGAGCGCACGAACAATTTTGGTTATATTTTTCGGGCAAGTCGTTACAGCCCCCCCAATTCAAATTAGGCTCCTAAATAAAACAGTGTTTTTCTTCTTTTTTGCAACATTTCAACGGTACTATTGACGACTCCTGTTAAAGTTTGCATATGTGTTATTAATGCATTAAAATGTACATCAATTCGTGGTGCTGAATTGCACATTAATATCTACTCTAAATATGATTCCAGCGTACACAAGTAGCATTCGTTGTTGTTGCTAACGTCATTAATTAATATACAGTAGACTACAGCTGTGTACATTCAGTAATATGGCTAGATAAGCCTTTGAAATAAACCACAAGGCCATCCGTCTTTACCACTAATCTGGATAATGAATCAAGTACAGTATATACTTCATCCCTCAAGGGGGTTTGTTCTTACCTACCTTCCAATATTATTTGTGTTTGTTGGTCGACCAAACTGCAAGGCTGGCTGCCTTGCGATTTAGCATTGCTTACTCATGAACAGTCCCTTGGTGTATAGATTTAAAGCTTCTTCTGTTTTTTTCAGTCATTTTCAATTTTTAGTGAACATTCCTGGTGTGTTTTCAGTAGGTTAAACTAAAACAGAATAGTATGAATGTACTGCCGCAGATATGCAGTTAACTTTAAATATATTTTCTTTCCATATGATCACTCAAGTTCTGTACGGTACGACTCGTACGACCTGTGTGGCAAAGTCAGGGCAACCAGCGACTCAATGCTGCATTAAATGCGTTTCCATAACCATGGTCTAAACAATTGTTTTTTTGTGGGTACTAAATATGTGTATTAAATCATCACAAAATTATGAGGATATATACCTTTTCTTATATTTCTTTTGTTTGCAAAAATGTTGGCCCATTGAAATCTTGCAAATGAAAAAATCAACCAAATGTAAACAAAGGCCTTTGTTTACCTTCCTTTGTCAAATCATCATTTGATCACATACTGTGTATATATGCAGTGTGATAATACGGCTTGCCGATTCAGTTTCATACAGTATCTTTACATAACTGTACTAGACAATAAGTATACAAAGGTACAGATCAATTAATTACTACGTCTAGCACCAATATTACATAATGGCTGTTCCAGACTTGACGAGTTCACCATACAGGTAGATGCAACCTTGGTCGAAAATTTGTAGTCTTGCAAAACATGTACCGGTAGTTGCTTCTTTAAATGGTTAGATTCCAAGGAGGAGGAAGTGGACGGTGCCCAGAAGAGCAGTGCTAAAATATTCCAATCATGTCGCTTAGGTAGATAGGAGAGTGCATACTATATGTTGACGGGGAGACAGGTAAGAGAGGAGCTAAGTTAATTTCAAAAATTCTCAAATAATGTATTGATCGATTTCAAGGACACACAATACCCTTGAGTCATTAATTGCATTGTCCGAGGAGGTCAGTCCGAGGAGTCAGTCCGAGGAGGTCAGTCCAATGAGGTCAGTCCAATGAGGTCAGTCCGAGGAGGTCAGTCCGAGGAGGTCAGTCCGAGGAGGTCAGTCCGAGAAATTCAAGTCATTTACTGGTATTAGTGCAAATAGATTTCACTTGCCAGTAGAGAAAGAGGCACTGACCAGCCAGTAGTCGTGAAGAATATAAACACATTATATAAATCATCAATCAATAAAACAATCAGTAACTAACTGTATGCAGGATATAAATATATTATCAGAAATGCTAAGATTAAAGGTGCTTTTCGATTAATTCCAGGAAATTGAAGTGATAAATTTGAGTTTAAGCAAGTATATTTTCTATGCTCTAGCATACATATATGTTTTAACAAGTGGCTAAAAATTGTGAAATTCTAGACATGGAAGTATCACATAGATTTAGAACTACTTAGGAATTAACATTGTAGAGTACCCAAAATGGACCAACATTGAAATCCTATCAAATTTCATAAAGTAGAACTTGTAAGTGAGCACTTTAACTGAATTCACAGACACTTTCTAGTGAACCCCCCTCCCTCTCCCCCCCCCCACAATTGTAAGCGCAAAGTTTGCCCATACTGTACCAGCCCATCATGCTCTGACCCAGCAAATAGAAGTATTATAATTTGACAATGTTGACATCACATACATGCGAGGCAACCATGATGCTGCCAGTCAAAAGTTTGTACAGCAACAACATTTGTTGAATTACTAAAAATTAATTATGTTTATGAAACATGTTTTTCATTTCATTTGTCCAAAAATAAATCTATCATCAGAACTTGAATATGAATGACACAGTTCATTTGCTGACCCAGAAAATACAGACAGATCTCTAAAGTAATTTATTTATACTTCTTCCTTTCTATATTCGACGTTAATTCGGGTACGGTATATCAAATATCTTGTTAACACAGTATGCCGAGAGCTCTTCGTAATATAAAGACAATGACAGCTTAATATCTGTGGCACTGTGACAGTACTTACAAACGTTAGTATTATGCTCCAATTACATAAAAAGTGTCTATAGCATGAGCTGCAGAAAAGCTCTGATTTAAAGGGACACAGAAGTCTCAGTTTCCCTCAATTTACACAAAGACGGGGAAAAAACAAAGGAAGACTAATTTCCAAACTTCCCCATCATTCCGATCATTCGATCGATTACTGCAGCGCGACAAAATTAGTTGAAATCTATAAGTACTGTTTCCCACAGTCAGACTTAACATCATTTGTAGATCGAACAATACTGTACGCTTCTGTTGTCCTCAATTTGGTGAGTTCATCTGAAGCAATTTGAATAATTTCAGCCTATTTTCCCCGAGAAGATTGCGAACTTGAGACAACCTCTGTCCCAATTCTTATAGTGGAATGTATAGCAACGATACAGTTGGCAAATTTGCTAGCAAAAATTGTAGCAGCCTGAGGCTACTGTACAAGTGAATGTTTTCATGCGAAATGGAATTCACAGACCTTCTAAAGGTTTCCCATATTCGTCTTCTACGATACTGACGAAATCTGAAATCAGCAGTACAGTTTCTAATGATGTTAATGGTGACAGAGCAGTGGCGGAGTGTCCATACAGTCAGGGGTGGGGGGGGCGGATGCCCCCCTGACGGACTCAAATGGACTGCTGGCGCCCTTTTCAGCTTTTTACCACCTTTTACTTATTTTCGCGATTATTGACCATTTTATTGCGCTCTCATCTACCTATCAATTGACATTTGTCACATTTTGTTGGTGTAATTTTCTGACAAAATGGCAATGACACCTATTTATTCTTCGTTTATCTGCAAATTAGCAAGGCCCGGAAAGGGTCATTTCTGTCGATCTAGGGAGTATCTTAACTCAAAAAATTTCTGTATGCTCCGCGCCAACCTGTGGTGGCGCTCCGCTTAGATAGTGTCAAAAGCGCCCCTACCATTCTCGCCCCCCTGACCAATACCCCTAGCGCCGCCACTGTGACAGAGGTTCATGTTCATATCTACTTCAGAACGATGGTCCCCCAAGTTAATGACCCATGACCCTTAGACACAACCCACCAGATCCCCACCCCTCGGAGTCAATGCTCAGAATGCATGACAACTAGCTTGGACTACGGCTGTCCGCAAGCAGCTGAAAACCTGCAGATAAATTTGCCGAAATGTGGAAAAATTCTGTGACCTATTTCTTAATTGTTTGAGACCCACTTAAATTGGGTCGTTGTAGAATGGTATTTAAATGCAATTGCAGAATAAGCCTAGTTGCCTTGTACACAGCTGGAAACGCACAGTATGAACTTCAGATATTGTATGAAGCACTTTGATAATTTCATTTACAGTAAATTCTATGGTTTAGTAAACAATTTAATCATTTAAACTCAAATACCCTACCGAACCTATATATTATTCCATGAAAGTGTTTGTGCCAAATTATGCAAATGGATGTTGTAAACTTGTTTCATCATACATTCATTCATTCATTTATATTGTACATTAACGTACAATCGTGCAAATACATACAGTAAATTTATACATGCACCAATGGATAGGACGCTAGAAAAACATTTATCAAGGTAGCGACGTCAAAGGAAAAAGAAATGGAGAACACAAATGAAAATAGAGTGATTTGCTATTTAGAAATAAATATTGGAAGAAGTACTGTAGACAAAAGCACATATCGAAAAAAATTGTGTCCAAAGAATTAAATCGGAGCTAGGACTTACGGTAGTACAAAAAGGCAGACCCTTTGAATATTCATGTTACCAATTGTTTATGATTTGGAGTGTGTTATTTCATTCGGAAGCAATTCAGTTTCTCTAACGACTCAAATAACCAGAAAATCAATTTCTGAGCTTGCCAGCAAAACTGACTACATGATTATTATTATTATTATCATTATAATTTTTATTATTATTATTATTATTGTGTGCAGCAATAACCAGCAAGTCTTGAATCATGACCAGTATAGTTTAATCTATTTGCAGCGAGACTATTATTTTTTATCCGTCATCCTTGAATTACAGACTGATTTTTGAGTCTCCAGGCCATAGATCAAATTACTATTCGGTCTATGATACAGTAGCTCTTTGATTACTGTGTACCACCCTACAGCCAGGGACGGTAGAAGAGTGGTCAATCTGGAGGGGCATCATAGGGGCCGGGCAGGTGTAATATAATGTGACTTTCATTTCAGGGGGGGGGGGCAAGCCACAAAGGTACCTCAAAAAGTTTCCAACAAAATGGATCCTCTGGGCATTCTGTATCACAAATTCAAGTTTTTTTTAAACAATAGGGCACACATATGTGTTTTAATATTTTTTTCCCCTTAATTTTGCAACAACAGGGCACATTTTTCCAACAAACTTTCTGTTTTTCAACAATAAGTCAAAGGGCACATTTTGCTGTATAATTTACAAAAGTGGGAAAAAGAAACTTTTCGTTATCTAACAGGGCCACTTGTAATTTTATGACATGGGGGCAATTTTAAGGTTTTTTTCACACTTGTATAAACTGGGTAGGCACATGCCTCCTGTTCATCTCAACTCCCCCCTCCCCTCCCCCTGGATGCACCACACCTGCCTAAAGCTTATCTGACTTACCACGTTACCAGAATGAGATTCTACCTTTATCATTTATCATTTAGTTTATGACAGGTCTTAACCATCAAACCTAACACTCCTCTGACTTTGCCAGATCAGATTCTACCATTAAAACTTATTATCTCCTCATGATCATGGAAACAGGAAGTTTCAGGGTCAGCGTTAAATACTTTCAACCTGGTAATTTCATTCTTCCAGATTTGAGCAGTAATTTTGCATCGAAACATAAACAATTCGACCGATTGTACCCTAGACTAATAACGTTTAGTTCATTAACCTGCCAGCCATGTGCCGCAACACAGCTGCACGTCGTTAACAGATTTTGCAGATGATTTAGCAAAACGCATTTCTGCTAATTCAAGTGCAGTGTATGGCAATGCATGGACAAAACCACTTTAAAAAAGACTGTTTGATGAAGGAAGATTTTGAGCTGCAGTAATGACATGACGAGCAATCTGCTGATATTATTAAGCATCAAACTGTCGACACTGTTTTTTTTGCATTAACCAATCAAAGCCTTTCAACCTTGATGAATATTCAGTTCCATCGAAGTAAAATGATACGAGACAGCATATGGACTATATATCATCACTGAGGATGTAAGTCACTCTGAAATTATTGATTAGAAAACGGTTTGCGATATGTAGAAAAAAATTGGGTAAACTTCAATCTGTAAGCACAAGTCGGAGTTCCTAGGAAGGGAGGGGGGGGGAGGGGAGAGGGGATTGGTTTGGGTATTTACGAGCAACGATACTCACCTGTCTCTACTCTACATCAGCACTTTCAAAATCATAATATCTAAAACTGATCACCAAAATGTAAGAAAGTGATAGAAACAACCGGATGAAAATTCCATGGAAAATTTACTTTAATTCACTTCTGGATGGTGGATTTGGACGGTTGAAAAAGTGGGGGAGGGGTGGGGTGGATACCAGGGAACTAGAACAGTGGGCACAGTGCTTAAAACTTTTCCAGTCATGTACAGTAGCTTCTAAGGTGGTAGAAAGAAAATTGCTAATGTAGAATGGAGAGAGGTAAGAGAGGAAGGAGCGAAGTAAATTGAAACCCTCCTTTCCAAGAGATCAGAAAGACCAAATGAGAATAATTGTTGATGTACTACGTACCTGCTGCATCTACAGACTCTACGTGAGCTCCTTTCTCTATCAGAGCCTGTGCACACTGGAGGTTTCCATTCATACATGCACTATGTAATGGAGTCAGGCCATGATGAATGGTTAGGTTCGGATCCTGTTAAAGAAAGGGAAGCAGAAGACTACATGAAAATGTACTGTACCATACACCCCCCTGCCTGGTTATTCAAACGTTTTTGCTTGGTGACCCCGATATTCCTCTGCATCCTCTTGGCTACTCTCCAGTGGCAAATGTAGTCGGATGGGGAAAGCCCAGTCTTTAGGGAGGAGGTATCCCCCTCCCCCTCCCCTGCCCATCTTTGAGAAATGTTCAACACTTTTCAAATTTGTTCCCACAAATATTGGCATTATCTTATTTTGTCAATTTTTTTTAATGACCCTAGAAACAGTTTTAGGGATCCTAAAATTTGGCTGCGCTAGCCCTGCCAACAGTTAATATGCAGACCATACACAACTACGCTCATCTTCTCAACATCTAAGAAAGGACAGACTAAAAGTCTGTTAACATATAATGCCCTCTAAATGGATGCAATTAGGATATAGATATGGTGGAATGGTGACAGTGGTAGGTAGTGGTAGGTTTTTACATTTCCCTTTATATAGATCTTTCCTTCATTCAAAATACAAGTTTTTCATTTCCTGATTTATAATACTTGTAAATCTTCTTACAAGCGATATATGAGAAAATTCATCCAAGATGAAGCCAGGGTAATAAACATCACAGATTACTTCATCAAATTTATCTCCTTCTCAGTCACAATTCTCTTGCATTGGAACTGCAGCGATACATGTGATAAAGCACTGTACAGACCCTGTCTAGTGAGGTATTGTGCAATGACGACATAAAGAGCTACTGTATATTAAACAATACAGTTGATCTTTGCCAAAAATCTGAGAAACCTAGAAATAAAGGCAATTGTAATAATTAATGAAGGCACCGCTTGCTTTCTACAGTGACCCGGTTTTCAAATACGCAATTGCTAGACAAACTTCACAAAACACATCACCAGCTGGATGCTACTAATGACATCCCAGATGCAACTTATACTTTAAATTCACTGTGGTGTGTTTCAAATACATTGTTCACAATGGTCTGGACACAGAGCTCAGGGATTAGATCTATTGATAACATAGCAAAATGTTATGTTCACAAAATGGCCACATTGCTACACATGTGCAGGAATATGTACATATAGCAGTTGCATTTCCAATTTTATGCAGAGAACCAGGTTTCAACTTTTTTTTTATGAGTTCTGACCAAAGTCTTAAACCTCTAAAATGCTATAAATACAAATATGAACACTAAACTACAGTATCTCCTACAAAAGATATTCATTTTAAATCCATCCACAGCCAATTTATGGCATGTTTAAAGGGTTACTTTACTTAGAACAGACTTAGAAAGACTATGTTACATTTCCAAACTTTATCCTTATTAGCCTCTAAGCATAAAAAGGTAGACTTTTCTATGAAGAAATGAAAAACAAAGAGGGAAATATATAAAAAACATATTATTATAGTTATTTATTCACATGGGACCTGACCTAATGCAACAGAATTATTAAACATGCACGCTACGAAGTTAATCTTCCTTTTACGATCTAATCCTCTTAGCATAATTTTCAAATGGAAAAACAGCCTTTATATTCTTTCTACAGGATAGGAGCTAAACTATGGTCATAAATATATATGTGTATATAGAAAATATAAAGAAATTAAGACAAATGGTAAAATTAGATTCAGTCAAGGTACAGTATGGCAATGCAAACATGGTTTCTAAATGGATTTACAGGGAGGATAGGAGAGAAAGATAGGATAAAACTTGGAAGGAAGCCAGAAAGAACTAAAATGTCACTATAACTAGATTGCACAACATGCATGGGAGGCCGATGGCCAGGTAGCCAGGTGTGCTCAATGCACAGCCATATTGAAACCAGATTTGGCCCATGGGCCACCAGTTAAGAATCCCTGCAATACCATGGCTTGCATACATAAAGTGCATTGTGAATTCCAATACATAGGCTACTGTACTGTAGGGTTACTTACATACATATCAAAAGCCAAAACCCATTCAGGTGGCAGCATTCCCTGGGGAATCAGGCTGTTCAATTAATAAAGAATGGTCTCTGATTACACTAAAAGCTTGAAGGGTCATCGTGATCGACATTTTCCTCTGTTTTCCTTTTTAATCAATACAATTTAGTTACATCATAGACATCAGATGAGTCATTTGAAGCGTATGCAACTAAAATCATATATTTCTCCATTTAAATTAGCTTACTGTACAGCGAGAGGACGATAATTATGACAGTGCCGAACACCTTCAAGAAATCTCTTTGATAATGAAAATAATTCTTTGTTTTATGTACCAACCTGTCCGTCCCCAAGAAGCTTCTCTACCAGTCTACAATCTCCACGAAAAGCTGTAAAAACGACAGAAAAGACATAAACATTCAATAAATCTCGATATTTATCTGAAAGAGGCTTGCATGTATAAACCTCCCAAAATAACTCACTGTGACGTACCATTATTTACTGCCATTTTATTAAAAAAAATTGTTATGAAGATTTTGTCATTTCTTTTTCTGGATGACATTTGAAGCAAGATTAGAAGGTAGAGACCTGTACAAAACAGCATAGGATGTATTTTTTACCTTAGAAGCTCGTTCATCAGCAAATCATTGGTGACCATAATGACCTACTTTAGGATGAAGAGTATATATAGTACAGGTGTACATGTACGATCAGTGAAAAATTTAAGGGTTGTCTGGTAGTAGAGTGTAAGGTGAAAATTGGCTTCAGAAGATCCCAAATGACAATTTAATAGAATTTATGAAGTATTGAATATTGTTGATATGGTACTGTAGTAATGGAATGGTATTGGAATGAAATTGGAACTTGCCATTGGAATTGGGAGTTTGGGCTAAGTGGAATTGATAAGTGCTATAAATTATGTGTGCAAGACTCTTGAAGGTTTTAAGATGATCTCTTAATAACTAGATACATGCACTATACGACAGTGTTGTTGGAGTCCTGAATCATTACACTGGGTCCTCAAGTGTTGAATCCATGTCAATGGGCCAACAAGTTAGAGCACTATAAAATGACTTTAGTCATTGTATTGGATCTTGATATTGAGCCATTGCAAGGGAATGCAGTGTACAAATGTCTGGATACTATATTACACAGGCCTCAGGTCTTCAGTTATTGCACTTGTCAGTGCGGTAAGGCCCAATCATGCCACATAGGCCCTCAGATCTTGAATCATGTCACTGGACCCTAAAGTGTGTGAAATCATGTAGTTACAGTATGTGTCCTATAGTCTTCAGTCACAACTCTATGCCCTGAAGTCTTGAGTACTATTGGATCCCATCATATGGACTAATGTCACTGGTCTCTAAAATGTTGACTCATATACCAGGACTCTCGTGTTCAATATCTTGAGTCATGTCAAAGGGCCCTACAGTCTTAAAGCTATGTCACTTGATCCCAAAGTTTTTGGTCGCTACTCTTAAATCTTGAATAATTTACTGGACCTTAAATGTATTGACTCACGTCACTGGGCCTTCAAGTACTGCATAGTGACATTTAAGTGAAATCACTGGACCCTGAAGTATTGACTCATATCACAAGAGTACAGGACCCTCAACTCTGTACAGTTAAAATGTAGCAACCATGTATGTCAAGTCAATTTTGGGACCCAGTTTTTAAGACATGGCACCGGGTCCCAATGACCTCAAATCGTGAGTAAAAAAGGACCCTAAATTATACTGACTCATCATTCACATCAACAGGCTCTTAAAGATATGTACACGACTTATACTGCAAAGTCACGTCACAGATCCTAACATATCGACTAGCATCACCTGACCCTGAAGTAATTGGGTAATGGGCCTTCACATATCTTGAGTCATATCTGCCCTATTTTGCTAAGTTGGGTCAATTCTATAATTAGTGGTAACTTTAAGTGATAATGAATCAAAATATCACTTGCTATACTTCACATGATTAGCTTGAGTTCAATCATGAATCCATGTCATAATGTCAAACTGGGAAAACAATTTGGTAGGTCAAATAAAAGTTTTAAATGGCAAAATATTATAAAAGAATCATTTTATGCTATATACTGTATGCTCCCTTGTATGCATTCACAACCGTATCACTCTTTGTGAATATCAATGCTATTGTGTTCGTTTCCCAAAACAAACCTTCTCCTACTGTATTTATTACAGTTATTATCCACTGTATTATTCAATAATTCTAGTTTGCTTTTTGATGGTAGACAAAAGTGTGTTCAGATAATTTCAAGTATCTTGTAGCTTGGTGGAATACAAATTTCGATGCCAGCTGGACTGTACTAAATTATCAATTATTAAAATTAAACTTTAACTTTTAAGTTATTGATACTGGACTAATAAGTAACTTACTTACTTAGCCTACCAGCTGTTACAAAGTGTACTGTTGGGACTGCTTTGCCATGACTTGCATACATGAACAATAGTTACAAAACACCAAATTATTTAGCAACGAAACAGCAACAATAATATGAGTTTGACATACTTTGTAATTTAATATCCTTGAAGTTCCAATTGGTGTGAATGTTCAACTCTGCATAGGCTATAGCCTAAGTTAGACCATATGCCTAAAACGTAGTCATTCATGCTCATGCAGTTGGCATAGCATAGGCCAAACTTTGATAATTTTGCCATAATTAGCTGACACTAAACTTATCATGTAACTTGAGACTTCTGGATAGTTTATACACTAAACAATATACCTCATGTTTATAACTGTTACAAATACAAGTTTTGGTACTCGGTACCCGTGCTGCTATATAGGCTAATTAATATGTTACCTGCTTCGTACAGCACACCTTCTGATGGCATCGTTTCTATTGTTTCCACGATTAAGTCCCGAAGTAAAATCTGAACTGAAAAGTGGCAGGTTTTGATCAGCAAGTGAACAACGGATTATTATTCAGTCTGTCACAATTTTTTTTAGTATCTCTGATCTAACCGAGAGAGCTTTCCTCCGTTCCTTAGACTTGTTTGGGGAAGTTTCGAATTTGCCGTCTGCTGGCTGCACCGCTATTCTTATTTCCCACCAAAGACTGATTTCAACACTGACAATATTGTTATGTTATAATGCTGTATGTGCCTTACTTATGTGAAGTACTACTGCACATGCACAATGGAGTTTGAGATTGTTTACAACTTTCTAGTGAATGTCTTCCGCGTTTCTCGCGGAAATAGTGGCGCTCGACATAATTACAACTGGTGGAGCTACACTTCCAAGACTTTGCGTTGCATCACGGAGTCGCTGCAACGGGGAGCACCTCCAAGGCCCGGATATCGGAGTACATAAGGAGATGGGTTCCTAATAGACAGGACCAGTGCATGCATTCCATATTTTTTTTCTATTCTCAGTTAACCCGCCTCAGTCCCCTTTATTACTTGTTACATCACTGAGGTGAACTTAATTTTCCAACCTTTAAGTGAACTTCCTTTTCCTATGTAGACATATTAATATCACAGGCGAAGGTGGAC
>JAAAKB020124214.1:0-12726 GCA_010014835.2 Apostichopus leukothele | reverse complement strand
GTTCATTTCCGCCACGGCGGAGAGGATCGAAACCTATGGCAGAAAGGTATGGCGGTATGTACCTATGGCAGAAAGGCACTGGAACCTTAGGCTAGTACTTAGGATATAGGCTTAGCTAAACTTAACTTAGGATTCTTACAAGTTACATATACATAGGCTTACAATAACAGCTAGGCTTGTTAAACTGTAGAGAGGTAGTTAATAAATAGCATGACAGTGGCTTTCCAATATACCCTACAAACTGAAGCCTGGGTTAGCGCATAGCAGGCCTACACACCATTTGATCAGGGAGTCGTTATAATTCCCTGATCTGATCGTCATTCATACTCATATTCATAAGTCATAGTTATAATTAAACTCATATTGTTCGTAGCCTAACATTACTTGGCTTCAGAATTTACCAAATATATAATTTTTCGGAAGAAATATCTTGGTAGCTCTCAATAAACGTCAAAGTGATCGGGTGAATCAAAACCCACTTGTTATGTTAGTTTGATGCCTTTCTCTATGACTTTATGATTTTTTATAATTGTAATACACAGTACAGGCCTACGTAACGTAAGTGGTAGATCTCACGAGTGTTGCAGACTACACTTTTGCACTCAGAAGTAGACAATAACACAGATGTATTTTACACGTTCCGCGTTCAATGGTACAATCGGCGGAAAATTTAATTTGGAGTTTGGACGTTAGCAGTTAGGAAATTGGTGAGAAAAAGATTTGGTCATTTTGATAAATAAATGGTAAAGAAATGTTCTACTGTAATCTCATTGCATATTTTATTTTAAATTGTGTATTCATCGACAGGATAAAGCCTTCGTAATAACTTAAGTAAAGGTTATACCTCAAGCCTGGAAATGTTAGGCTAGCGTACTGAACCTAGGGACATAGGCCTAGGCTACTGTATGATACTACAGTAAACTAGGCCTAGGCCTAGGCTAAGTCAGAGTTTTCAGACCTAGTTATGCCTGGTTCTACTAAAAGTACTAGGCTACATAGGCTAGATCCATTCCTAATCCTATGCAAATATCCTCAGAATCTAGAAATTTAACATTACTTATCACGGTGACAGAAATGTCAATGATTACTGCATAGGCTAGGCCTTAGTTACTCCATTTTGTCACTTCACTCTGGCCTAGCAAGTAGCATTATGCATAGGCTAACAAACACTAGACCTAATTTAATTATTGGCAGTTGGTGTCAATAAATGTTTGGCTTATTCTTGGACTTAAGATACACTATTCAGTGTGTAGGCATGGGCCTAAGTCTATTATTTAGCCTAGGCCCCTAGTAGGCTAAGAAATACCAATAAATTGATCAGAATTTCATGCTATTCCAATCTTTTCTAAATGATTTTTTTCTTGTAGCAGTTTGAGAGTATTAACAGACACCTGAAAGGGAATAAAGATGCCGTCAGGGAAACCGTTAAAAACAGTCAGTGAAACATTTGAGGAATGTCAAAAGGGTATCCACAGCCATGACAAACTTGTCTCTGGTCTCAGGAAAACTTATGAAAAGGTTTGATTCTTTGTTCTATCAGGCTGAGAAACTAACTGTAGATAAGAAATGTTGTAGATGCAGTATATATTAACTGGGTCAATAGCCTGGATGCACCTGTTGTCAACTTAATTTATCATTTTTTCTTCACAGGAATTAGTGGACTGTAAGTATTAAGAAAGAAAAAAAAGGACTAAGGAAATAATAAAACTAAGAGTATACATGCAGCTGGTTGTAAATCAATCTGTAATACTGCAGGTTGGAGACTATATAACAACATATTTAATCCTTCAAAAGTCCTTCCATGGGTAGGATGAAGCTGATTAAGCAATAAATAACAACATTTTTAATCCTTCAAAAGTCCTTCCATGGGTAGGATGAAGCTGATTAAGCAATATATATTTTACAAAAGTTCTGTTTTCTTAAAGAGATATTTTGATGACTCACATTGTGACACTCATAGGAATGACAAAATATTCCAGTTTCCACATTCAAGTTGAGACTTAGACACCCTCTCAGTGAGTTTTCTTTTCAAACAGTACATTACGTGGTAGTTTGAAGGATGCATTCTTTATTTCGATTTATCTTTCATTATATAATGTTATTTTTTGATTTGCACCATTCCTTTAACATCATCTTTTATTTGCTTAATCCTTTGTCAGACTTGGACTTGGATTGTGATTAGATTATGTTTACTTTCTATTTATATGGCTGTTATTATAAGGAACTCGTATTCTTAGGTCTTTTGCCTATACCAACAATACCTGCAAATATCCTGCCAAAGTTTCTTCTGCGGATCAATGATATCATACATCATAAAAAAACATAGACATTCAATCTCATTTGCCATGTCAATGTCTTCTGTTCTGCTGTTGCCATGCAAATTTCTCAGTCTTTCAACCTCAATAAAAAAATTTAAAAAATTGCAAGTGGAATTTGATTTTCTTTTAGTAAAGTTGAAATATAGAGTAATTCTGTGAGACAATAATTATCATTGACCACTAGAATATATTCCTATAAAATTATTCAATCACAATATTTAATAGTTTATAGTGGTTCTACAGAATCTTTGGAATATTTTATTTATAACTTATCAACAGTGCATAGGGTCTACAGTACAATGTAAACACTAGCTCTCCTTGGTTTAATACAACTTCATCATAATGAACAGATATTGCAGATATTGCATTACGTTGCACTTCAGGGCAAACAAAAATGAATTTCTACTTAAACTCTATACAGTTCACATCAAAGGATGAATTCAAGGAGGAGTTTGTAAATCATCTGAAGTTTTCCATGGTCATCTTTCGACGAGAGGCTGCGGTGGAGAGAACTTTGGACTTTGCAGCAAAGTTCATCACGTCCTTTGCTGCTGATATTGAGAGCGATTCGGATAGAGAAGGCAAAACGACTACATCAGGAGAAGAACAGAACTTTATGCTATTCATGTTTGATTTCCTTTTATTGGTAAGTTTGTTTTTTCATTTGTAATAATGTTAGGTTAGAATAGCCAGGTAAAGAAATAAGACCCTTCCAGATTGTGTATTTAAATCCCAAACAACTGTACTTCCAAGTTTAAGGGGCATCTATAAACAGTATATGAGACATGTATCTGTAAATATAGCTCTTTGTGTGTGTTATTTGTAGTCTGTCAGGAACAAAATAGGTGATAAAAAAGACTAACTGGTTATTTGAGACATCAAGGTACTGTTGGAGCAGAATTTCAACAAGTGTAAGAGAAAACAAAACTTCCAGAAAGATGCCAACTTTAGATCTTGCTATCCAGCAACTTTAAAATTGGGGTTGAAATATTATGTAATTCTACGGAAAAAATAGAAACTCTTTTTCATTCTTTCCCTTTCGATTGATGATTGATCTTACTATTTTCAATTGTAGATATATATCATTTTTGGTTATTTATTTCACTTAAATTCCTGTTTGTCAGTCTCACAACGCCAACGATCGTGCTGTAAGATTCCGAGTATGTCAAATGTTAAACAAGCTGCTGAACAGTCTTGGAGAAGAGGCCCAGATTGATGATGAACTCTACAACCGGATTTACCAGAGCATGCTGCAGCGGCTCAAGGATAAGTGTCCGATGGTACGGATCCAAGCGGTAACAGCGCTGGCCAGATTGCAAGACCCTGAAGATGCTGAATGTCCTGTCATTACAGGTTTAGTACTATGTCATATCAACATTCAGTTGACATTTTTTGAAAGGGATCCCCCCCCAAAAAAAATAAAGGTAGAGAATATGCAAAGAAGTAAATATGAAGAAACCATTTTTTCCCTCATACCTGTATTTCTTAAACGACATCAGTCAGAGAATGCATCTGTCATATTTATATTGCTATTGATTTCATAGTATACGTTCTTTATCTTGCCACATTGTTACAGTAAAATCAGAAAATATCTATCATAATTTTTCCAGAATTTTGACAGCATTTTCTTCTCTTTATCTTACTTTCCCCTTTTTGCATTTATTTAGCTTATATGTACTTGCTAAATCACGATCCTCATTTTGAAGTGAGGAGAATGATTTTGTCATGTATCGCACCATCAAGGAAAACTCTTCCTGCCCTTTTGGAAAGAACCAGAGATGTTAAGGAAGGAGTTCGGAAATTAGCCTACACGGTGAGTAAAGATATCAAAATTCACAAATCATAAAAGTATTTACCTTTTTGTGAGTCAGGAATTGCTTTGCAGTATTACAAACTGCATGATTGTTTTGGAAATTGGGATTTCAATATATGGACGAAAAGTGTTGTTGAACTTGTGTAAGCCCCATGGAAATACACCCTATACGGTTTTCACATTCCTCAGTTTGGGATAACAATAACTTTCTCTAGCTAAGTTATTTAGTATGAAAGAAATTATTGTTACTTTGTAAACTGTGTAATTAGAAAGCACCTTACCCTAAGTTTGGTATCAGCTGACTTCTGTACATTTACATTATCACAGCCTATAAATCCTTCAGAAGACAATTTGTTAGTATACTGGATGTAGTGTAGTAAGTGTACATACCAACAAACTGTCTATGTCTGCAGACGAATTTACCATTATTAACCAGACTTATATTGAGGGAAATTGTAGGAGTTGCTGTATACTATGATTAAAAAAATTAATTTCATGCAAAAGATAATAAGGCTTTAAGGTTTTTCTGGGTTCATTGACTGTCGTCTAGTCTTGTGATCATGTTGAAGCTGGTTGTTAATGATCAAACTATGTGTAACAGTTTATTTGTGAGTAGCAGCTAGTAAACTTTCTTTGTGGTATATTGGTAAGTCTTTGTGTATAGCAGTGAACTGTCTTTGTGTATAATTACAAAGAATCTTTGTGTACAGAATCTTCTTGCAGTACAGAGAAATTCAAGAATTTCAAAATTAATTCTCCTAGGAGAAGTGCTATACAATTTTTACATTTATAAGACTCATTGTCTTTTTAATGATACAGCCTTGCTGTAGATGCCTTCAGGGGAATTCTTTAATTAACTTTATGAATTTCTGTAATTGATATTATCAGGTCCTGTCTGAGAAGGTGTCAATAAAATCACTGACAATTGAACAGCGTGTTAAGCTTCTCCAAGATGGATTGCAAGATCGTTCAGGTAAATTGCTAACATCAAAGTCAACATATTTATGGAATATTTCCTTGCCATGTTAACACTTTGATGAAAATTTTTTAAACCATGAATATCATCAGAAGGGAAAAATTTGGATCTGGAATTAATTCACGGACCGAGGAAGAGAGAGTAAGGAGTCTCTCTGTCAGAATAAAGTTGCCTTGGTAACATGAATAATACTAATTAGTAGGACTGCTCACAGTCCGAAGTATTGTAACTTGCAATCTTCCTTATCTCTGCATTGGTAAGCCTGTATATCATATTTGTTGGATAATAAATCTAGAATTCTTTTTTGATTTCAATTTCTGCTAGTGTGATAATATGATATCTCATAAAAAAAAGTGCTTAAGTTTGTCAAATTATGCTTTTATTTTTTGGGTTATCTGTGTATTTACTGTTGGAGATCTGATGTCCTTTTTTTGCTTTTTCAGAATCTGTTGTGGATGCTTGCAGCAACAAGCTCTTACAGTCGTGGTTGCGGACATTTGCTGGAAACATTCTAGAGGTCCTGCATGCCCTTGATGTTGAATATAATACTCAAGTTGGAGAGATGGCCCTGAAAGTGATCTTTAAGAAGGCAGAAGATAACTCCTTAATCAAAGATTTTGATCTATTAGATGAGAAGTAAGAAAAGTCAATTTTTCTTAAATAATGACAAGCAAATATTTTATTACAATGAATAAGTTACTGGAAATGACTTGAAGTTTATGATAAACCTTGAAGTATGTTTATGGTTATAATCCACAATATCCAGGCTTTTGAATGATATTCTGCTTCTTCAATTTAGAAAATGAAATGCCATTGTTTATTCGATCATTTGCTTAACCTTATGAATCCAACAGATTATTAGTTATGGGGGCAACCCTTTGTAAGTTAACGTTACTAGAACATGGTTGCATTCTCAAGTTCCAACAGTCTTCATCTAATGAAGTATATGTTTTTATTTGTTTCAGTCATGTGATACCATCAGATAAGCTAGACAGTGAAGCTGTCCTTTATTGGAAATGCATGTGTGCTCATTTTACATCACTGGAAGTCAGAGGTGAAGAACAGATGGATAAAGTGTTGCCTAGTGTTTCAGACTTCTGTGATTACATTCATACGTGAGTACAACGATAGCGTGCATTTTGCGTTATATTCGTTAAAAGAGAGAACCTGGAGACATTGTCATGTTAACCTAGTTCACCGAAACCTGAACCTAGAATCACAAAATAAGAAAAATCAAAGGTTTTTACAAATAAAACAATATGGCATTACATTTAATTTGAGAAGAGATGCAGTTGCTTACGACCCACAACTTTCAAGATCAATGAGTCTGCTTAACCAATTGTTACTATTCTGGCAATCTTTTTGCAGAATTTTTAAATTAAACAATTACTGTGGTTATTTAAACTTTTTTCATTTTTCTGGATTTTGTGATGATTAAGTGATGATTAATCTATGTTTCTATTCAGCTATATGAAGAAAATCAAGCCAAGGGCCTTGAATGAAACAGAAATTGAGAGGGCTTTGGAACAAGAGTTTGTGTCTGCTCAACTTCTTAAGATCGCTAGCCTTATGGATATGTCTGATGAAGTCGGAAGGTAAGATTGCAGACAGGGCTCATTTTCAAGGGCTGTCCTGGGGTCCTAGACAATTAAACCTTCCAGCTGAGAAGTTAAATCTATCGTTGCAATTTTCCAAGAGATAAACAGTTCTCTTACAATGAAGCACTCACACAGGTTTGGCATAACACATCGATGTTATACAATGACATACTTCACTGTTTACATCAAGTTTCTGTCAGCTGCAGAGAAATGTCCATTTTATTTGAACGACCAGCAGAAACATTTCTACTAATTTTTGTCCAGACCTAGTATAATGTTGTCTCCAGATGGAGTATCTGTGATACTTTCATAATGTTTGTAAAGTGACAGACAACCATTTTGAAAGTTTCATCATAATAAAAAGTTAACAGGTACTACTTGTGTGTTTTTCTTTGATTCAAATCGTTGTAACAACTGTTGTATGTGTGCTATATTTGGGTTGCACAAGTAGCCATGGTAAATAAATACACAAAACAACATGATACATTTATCTCAGCATTCATGTCAGTACTTGGTTTGAACTTCTCATAAAGAATATATATCCCAGTGATGCCATGAATGCACTAAAGTACTAAACATATATCAGTGTAATAATATATATCACAGTATGGCAGAAATGTGACTGGAATATTGATTGTCCTTTGTTACAGGAAGAAGATGGATGAGTTGACTAGAGAGTTGATGCTGTCACCCAACATCCCTGCATCTCTGGTCGAGCACCTGGCGACCATCTTCAACAAAATCAACACGAGCAACGAAATCAAAGTGTCGGCCATGGCTGAGATCATCTCGGACATCAGAGAACCAATCTCCTTGGTGGAGACCAGTATCTCTGATGATGAGATCAGACAAAGAGAAATAAAGGTCTTCTTATCTTAATATTTCTCTATTATCTCTCAGATTCTACAGTTTTGATTTGTGTGTTGTTTGGGAAGCTAACATTTGCAAGTCTTGTGTGCCCAAGCACATTTCATAGCAGTACTTGCTACTATTAATGTTGTTAATAATGGATGTGCAATACCCCGAGATAGTCGTTGTGTGTTCTGAAACAGATACCAGCCACTAGTTTAAACCTTTCATAGCATCTATGAATTAAGGGTAGAAGTTGCTAGTGTCTTAAAGCTGGTTTAAACATATTAACACTGTTAATGCACCATTATCTACAAAAGATTAATATGTCATAGCATTGGAATTCAACATTGCACCAGTTGGTTAATGTATCAGGAGGCAGCTTGAATATCATAATGTAGTCTTAGAAATGAAATGTTACCACTTGCATTTCATACCTCTTTCTACACTAAACACAGCCAAGTGTTTACTTGCAACCAGATTAATAGGTAAGTACTTCAATATTATGCTAAAATATTTTTTTATGTATTTTTTTGTTTTGTCCACAAAGGGTATCATTAACTGATAATTCTGTCCAATAAACTTTCCTTTTTAAATGTGAGTTCGTAATCTTTACATATCTATAATTTGATCTTCTTCAGCTCGCTGGAGTTAAGATGGAGCTTAACGTTGCCAAGGATGACTTGGAAGAAACTGTCAGCAAGCAGGACTTTGAAAGAGCTGCCGAGCTGAAACAGAGAATTGAGGATTTGGAAATGACTCGAGAGTCACTTCTGGAGGAAACCATGAATAAGACGGTAGCTCAAGAAGTGAGAACCGAGAAGGTAAATATGCCCTTCAAAACAATGTTATTATACCTGGCCAAGATACCATCTAGTTTAGTCAGTTAATAACCGGTCAATACATTATGGATGATTTGACTTTATTGTTACAAAGGCTGTTTTGCATTTGGTCAGTAGTTTTACTTGCTGAAACTTAGAAAATTGCTCAGATCCAGTACAAAGAAATCGTTTATAGATCTCATAATAAGAATTCTTTTAATGCACATATTACCATATTTTGCAATGCTCCAACACCTAATGAACAGATTTAGAAATAAGAAAAGAACTCACCTAGGTGACCACCATCCATGTAAGACTAAGTTTGGTTTCAACGTAAAAGTTAATTTTTTTTTTAAATCTTAAACTTTATTTCTGTTAATTATGTTTTTAATCGTAGACCGATGCTGTGACTCTCTTCAAGTGCCTCACCATCTCTAGCGAGATTTTAAAATCCATCACCATGAAGGAATTAAATCCTACCCTGGTTACCTTGATGGACACATTGGTAAGTATATTATTTACATTGTCAGGTAAAGTTGATTTCTTTCCTTTGAGTAAAGTCAATCATAATTCAATTCTAGAGGTATTACAGAGTGTAGAAGGAATATTGATATAAGCACTTTGCTAGGAAAATAATGGTCTCCATTGGAGAAAACATCCCAACAGTGAAACATGAAATATAAAATATCAATTTTTACCTGAAGAAGCCTTTTGTTTTATACTTAAAAGTACTAAAAGGACACTTCAGGAGGAGATGTCTTTGTGACTAATAAGAGAGGAACACAATTTAATCATACTATTGCAATTGGCACTCATCTCTATCCTGTCATTTTCAAGATCAATAGTCTGAGCCATCTTCTCAATAGTGACCATCCTTGCATAAATAAACACATTCATTTGTCTTCCTCCTTTGTTTCTCTCTCTTTCTTGTTGTGTGACTAGGTTGTACCGTGCATCAAGAATGAAGATACCTCTGTGAGAAACATGGCCGTTCAGTCTCTTGGGTTAGCCTGTCTTCTTAATAAAGACTACGCCCTGAAACATCTGCTACTCTTTGTACAGGTCGGTTGCCCATTTCCATTTGCTTCGTCAAAGAATGACTGCATAGGGTCGAATTTTGAGCAGTTCCGGTCTAAATCTTAATGTTCATCCACTGATTTATAACATACTGTAATTGGTCCATCCAAAAAACAGAAGTTACATTTTAGGATAATGAAGGAAAATTGCCAGACTTTTGTCAAAGTTTTAGTAATGAACCTGAATGGAGTTTCTTATCTACTTCTGTTTTGCAATAAGTTGGAATACAACAAACAAAAAAATGACTTCTAAGATGAAAATACACCATAAGGACAATCTGCAGCATGATGTAAAATGACTTCTAAGAAGAAAATACACCATAAGGACAATTTGCAGCATGATGTAAAATGTTCCACACAGTGTTGAGCCTTTGTTATCTTTGACGGCACCAGTCCACGTCTCTGACGGCACCAGTCGTCCGTCCAGAGTACAGATACGATATTTCCATAACAGAAATGTACCATTAACTATATCATGTTTCATAATGGATGAAAACCTCTCTAAACACATTCACAACTTAAAAGCAACTGTCCCTATTAAGTTAACATCTTCAGCTTACCATGGTAGAGAAATGTGTTATCGTCTATGAAAGTAATGCACGAGACTTATTTCTTCAGTCTGCTACTAATCTGGAATTTGAAGCTGATATCTGGGGAAGTAATTACTGAATTTGTGTATTTATGTTGTTTTTGCCTTATCACTTTAAATTTAAAGATTTGGCAGATTGACCACGAATTTATCCAGACGACAGCTCTGAAGGTCATCCTGGATCTACTGTTGACGTTTGGTTTTGAAGCTTTGCAGATCTCGACTTCAAAAACATCAGTCGGTGAAGAGGAAGAAGAAGAGGAAGTTGAAGAGTGTGAAGATGGAGAGAATCAAGATGAGGAACAGAAGACTGGAACACCTCTGAATAGCATTCTGGCAATCTTGACCAAGCAGCTGGACAGCGAGGTAAGAGAAATAAAAAACAGTTGGTCCATGGTTGTTGTGGTGTCTATTTTTTGGTATTGCATGGTAGTGTCTTGAAGGTCCTGGAGGGACGGGGGAGGGAATGGGGGTGGACAGGTGTTGGGTTAATATAGATGTACGAGAAAGAGAGAGTGGTAGACCAAACAGCTGAGCAGCCTGGAACAAAATACAGAAATTGATTGATGGCTACTTTTTGGTGGTTAAAAGTGAGGTGTTGTGGACAAAACAGTGGGTTGAGTATTTTGGTGGTCTGTATTGCATCATGTATACTGTCAGCCTCAATAAGACAGTGAAGTTGCAACTAACTGTGCACCTATATTTGAAAGTAAGTAGGTGTAAATTTATGTTATTATGTTCATCCATATGAATCATCCCCAGGTATGTGAACAATCTCTACATTTTGAAAAGTTTGTGAAATTCTTGGTAGATTCTCCAAACTTAATACGTCTTTTTCCTGTGGGAGTGGATGGGATTGAGGAATGGGAATTTCTGCAGAAGTACTTTTAAAAGCTCATGCCTTAAAACTTCTTGGAAACTTTGATCAGATGTGGCCAGGAAGGGGAGGATGAATGGGATGGAGGGAATTAAGATTGATGTATGTTGGCGGTTGATAGTTGCAGAATCCTTTGAGGTACTCACTGCATGTCGTTTGACACCTACATTCATCAATCATGTCATTCAATCGAGCACATCCAGTAATGCACAAGGAGACTGTACAGCTCCATTGAGACCTGTGCATGGTATAATATTGTCCAAGGCTTCATTTCATTGATAATATTATCTTTTTAACTGACATACTTTATGCTACCAGAGTCCAGATTTGAGAACCTTTGCTGCAGAAGGAATTGCCAAGTTACTTTTGGCTGGTCGGATTGCTAGTCCTAAGCTGCTCTCTCGCCTGCTTCTGCTCTGGTACAACCCAACAACAGAGGAGGACACCAGGCTTCGTCAATCTCTCGCTATCTTCTTCAATATGTATGCGTTTGCTGATCGGTGAGTCTTTTTCCCTTTATGCGTAACTTATTTACAGACAGTTGTGATGGTAAAGCTACCAGTAAAGGCAAGAGATCCATCAAATAATGCTTAGTAGCCATAGAATCATAAAACTCTATGATCAAACATTCCTTGTTTGAGTTGCCATGTGAAAGATCCATCAAGTGACCTATGACCTATTAACAATATGTTAATAACACCAGCTGTGAACAAATATGTGGATCATTCTGGATTATAACAGGGTTTCCCATCTTGGTTGTTGTCATTCCAGAGGAAATCTTTGTAATTGGAGCAATAAGGCATCTACATGTTCTGTTAGATGTGAAGTGTCATTTCAGTTTCATTTAACAGTTCAGCTTTGCATCAGTTTCATGGATCACCATGTCTTGACCATTTATGCAAACCGTCAGTCACAACACAATTGTGTTTGACTAAAGAATAAGCTATACTATGTAAGTAACAATTGATTTTATTTTGATTCAGTTTTACTGTACTCTACTTGACAGTTTAAGTAACTTTTTAATACTTTTTTTTTAAAACTTTGTGATAGTGTTTTTTGTTTGTTATAAGATGATCAGATTAAGCACATAATCGTATAAGCTTCTTAAAAGTCTTGAAGGTTAGACCTGAAAATTTGTCCACAAAAACTTTGCAATTTTCATTATAAATTGAAAAGGACACTCATGAAACAAATGTCCTCTTTCGGTAGTTCCCATCAGGAGTCTTTTGAAGAAGCTTTCCTACCAACCTTGCAGACCCTCTTCAATGCCCCCATGTCATCACCCCTGGCTGAGATTAGTGACAGCAATGTGGCTCAATTCCTGGTGCACCTCACCGATTTTCGAAATCTCAAGCAAGATGCTCAACAACAGAATATGCAGGTAAATTCAATGCTATGAGCTGTTTGGTGAGACTTTGACAAGGAGTAGGATGTAATGTAACAGAGACATGGAGAGCAAGCAGGGGCTGGCTGATGTATGTATGTATTGTATGTATGTTAGATCCTCCTGCAAGCAGGGGCCAGCTGATGTATGTATTGTATGTATTTCAGATCCTCCTGCAAGCAGGGGCTGGCTGATGTATGTATGCATGTATTGTATGTATTTTAGATCCTCCTGCAAGCAGGTGCTGGCTGATGTATGTATGTATTGTATGTATTTTAGATCCTCCTGCAAGCAGGGGCTGGCTGATGTATGTATGTATTGTATGTATTTTAGATCCTCCTGCAAGCAGGGGCTGGCTGATGTATGTTTGTATTGTATGTATTTTAGATCATCCTGCAAGCAGGGGCTGGCTGATGTATGTATTG